>CM040243.1:280561312-280621517 GCA_022545495.1 Chrysanthemum lavandulifolium | reverse complement strand
TAAATGTATAAGTGTAGGATAATGTATAGTTGTATAAGCGTAGTTAGTAATGTGTATATATTTAAGCATTTAAAGTAGCGTTAGGTAAAATAAATTTTAACGGATCAAAATAAAACATATTGAAGTCATAAAATTATAAAATACATTTCTTGTAAAATTTGAGTGAAACGATAATAATCGTGTCGAATTTAAGAAAACGTCGTAATTATATAAATACAACAATTTAGTTACAAAATAAATTTAAAACATTGGGTAAACTCATAATATTATTTTTATAACTTAATATGAGTATAAAATATATCGGGATAATTTTGGAATTAATGGATCAATTGTTCAAAATAATTACTTACAGCGATAACGTTTATTTAATATAAAATTAAGCGTTTAACGAAAATGCAAAACCATGCATAATATTGATATGAAATGATGCTAATGAAATGTAGACTAAACCTAGTCTATATGAAATGACCTCGATGATATGATCATGAATTCACAGCTAAACCATTACGGTTACGTGAATTTGATGCTCGTAAACCTAGTTCACGATAAATGATAAATAATGAAGCATGAATAATGTTTTGAGAATGACCCAAAAATACGAATTGTCACAAAAATCATCCATGCCCGTTCTCACGACACGTGGATATTTTACCCTGGGCTACAATCTAGTTCACGTTCTCACGTAACATAAATTGTAACTACAAGTGTTTCTTAATTATTGAATGACATAAATATTTAAAGTAGTCTTTGTTATCATCTTGACACATGTTCTTAATAGGGCAATCATACACATTTAAATGTATAATTCCTATTAGAATGTTACTCTCTTACCCTGCGGTCAAGAGAATCCATTTAAATCATATTTATATGTGTTGTACCTTGCACACAATAAAGATTTCTCCCACTTGTGCATGGAACAACATCATGTAGCAGATAAAAAACACGATGCACGTTCGTTTATTTGATTAATATGATTTGTGTCATAGATATAATAAGTAGATGTAGGACTATATTGTTTAGTAAGGAAACGTACACGACTATCCCTAAAAACATAAGTGCCTACAATTGGAAAGTAATTATCTACATGATATTCAAGAGATAATTTGGATTACTACACAACAAATAAGGCTTGTAGCTCCCACTGAATTAGAAATCATTTGAACAACTTCTTATTCAAAGATGCGGCACAATGCTCCCACTTGAATTTGACAACATTGTAAGTGTTTCATAACCAAAGAAAACAACTTGCTTGCTTTTACTTTCCTACACCTTTGAAGAACCATATATAATCATTACTAAGGTACTAAAGGTGTATTCTACTCTATGAATGATGGGTTATCCATCAATGTTATTAACTCAAAAAATTGGGTATGCAATTTCTTCCTTATGAGCCTACCATCCCGTGCGGTATGTAGCACCTTTAAAGGCTAAAGCAAAACAACTAGATAAATTATGCTAGTTTTTCTTTTACCAATTTTCGCGGTAATTAGTCTAGCTTCTAATTTAGTAACTCATATACATGTTTTCCAGTTAACCAACATTCATGTTGTTACAAAAGGATTCATTCACCAAATGAGGTAACGAAATCTTTATGGAAATAAGATGTGCGATCCATTGCTATAAGTTACATTAGAATTTAGACAATTCAAATGTTCCTATTATACCTTTCTCATTCATGAAAAGGAATATGATTGAGTCTCATTTTTTTTCCCATGGAAAAGAGACTTTGTTTGTCTTTTCGGTAAATTATTCTCGATCAAGCATTTGTTTCAAAGCAAAATCGATCAATTTACTAATAAAAGACTAAACCACGTTTACGGTTAAATGTTGCATTAATACATTCAAAAGAATTACAAAATTCAATTTTAGTATTTTCGATAATTAACCTCTTCAAGAAAATTAAATACCCATGGTTCATAAACATATAACCATTTAACTTTCACTGAAAACTAGGATCCAAATTGACATATTTTCATCACATCAGTTGATCTGCTAGTAATGAAAGTATTCAAAATGGTACGAATCGAACCTTAATTGCCAATTTTCAAATTTCAACTCCTAGATTTATGGGATTTACATTTAGCCAATTTCAGTTGCCATGTAAGCATGTTTTATCCCCATCTTATGCCTTGAGTTCTCAGTTCTCACTACAAGGCTCAATTAAGTTGTCTAAGTTAAGAAACTTCAAAATCATCCATGCCCGTTCTCACGTCACGTGGATATTTTACCCTTTGATTACGATCTAAATCACGTTCTCACGCAAATAAAAAGTAATCTCAGGTGTTTCCGTTTCATTGGATGGCATACAACTTAAATTTAGGGTAATAAATTTGATTTTTGGTGTCAAATCAAATATGTACAAAGATGTCATGCATTCATCTTCGTAGCATAAGTTTTTATTAAAATAGTTACATCCTTGTTTTAACGTTTAAGCTTTTCATCATCAAACTTTAATCGAGGTATTGGTTACACCAATCAAAGAATTACCTTTAATTACCACTATATCCTACTACTGCATGAGTCATAAGACCCAAGTTATTCGGATAATTACCACAAAAGTGGTGCGTAGAATTTTAGGTCAATTCACCCTTAAGATTTTATGCACATAGGAATACTTGGTAGCTCCATTAAGACGCACAAACGAGCGTAGAATTAGGTCAACGCGAAGCATATTACATACCCTCATCTTTAAGGTCACAATTTAATGCGTACCAACCTTGTACCCATCACACAGTTTGTCTTAATAGGTGAGCCGTTCTAACTATTTTGTGCAAAAAATCAATCAATTAAACGATTACGATTACTATGCTTAAAAAATACATGTTTTACCATTGTTTAGGTCAGTTTATTTTTCTTATAAAAATACCCTTGTTACACATAACAAACAAGCAAGTATTTAAAAAAGGGGTAATTATGAGAATGCATGTTTTGCTCAAGGTGTCATGTAGGATCGAAATATTGTTGTGTTTGATGGTTCGGGTGGTCTTGGATGATCAAAATACATGATAGCCATTTTAGAGAGAAAGTAGAGATGGGTGTTCAAGCTAGAGACTTGGTTCACAAATTATGGAATATTAGATTGAAAGGACCACCCTTCCATGGATGGAAGGGGTATTTATAGTTACATGTACACGACCTCCTATCGGCATGTGGATCGTGCATACGGTGGGTAAAGACCGTCCTTCCTCCAAGGTGTTGCACTATACTATTCTACGCTACAAACTAACTAATAAACTACTAAATAACGTAAATAACGATATGTCTACGAGCTAACTTATGCTAGATAATATTAGGGGTGACCGACTCTTCACTATGGAATTTTCTAATTCTAACAATCTCCCCAAGGAGGTCACCCCATGTTTTACATTTTGAATCCTAGCATTCTATTCTTGACTTTGTTCTCGAGCTCTTAGACTTCAATTCTTCAATTCCGCAATCTTTGTGCTTTTGTAGTGCAACTTCAAAGTCCGCATTGATTTGTACTTTCAGTGGAGGTCTTTGAACTGATCCACATCTTTGATGATCTTTGAGCTTTCATTGAGATCATCAGCCACAGTAAATCTCTGGATCACCCATAGTTGTGTTGCCATCATGTGAAGTTGTGACTTTTGGACCGACATGCTCACACTATTTGGATCATGACATCTTTCATCGTAGTGGCGGAAGCTTTCTTCGGTTCAAGATATTTGCGCAGCATAGCGAAGCATAGTATAAAATATCCGAGCGAGTTACGTGAGATATGCACAAGTCATGTTTTCTTCAATTAAGTGTGGATCTTTGTGAGCATGCGGCTTTGGATTGACTCCTCAATTACGATCGCCCAACCGTCCAAGTGTACTGCAAACAACGTTAGTAATAAAACATACGAAAGTGTCTTTGATCACTTCGTTGAATTGAGTACACGACCCACGGTTCCCGTTGATCGATACAAATCTTGCTGCGATCGGTAGGATTCCTAAGAATCCCTCGAGGGGTTTCGCAATGCTCTAGTTGTTCTCAAACCGGGCGTCTCAAAGAAGACAACACGGAGTGAGTGAACGGTGAATTGAGATTCACCGATTGATGAAAAATGATTTGAAAACAATCACGTATTGCTTAAAAGAAAGAGTTTTCAATACAACGAAGGTTTTATGAGAAAGATCAATTTTCAAACAAAATACTTTTTGTATTAGAGAATGAGTACACATTCGACGTGCTAGCGAAAAGAAGAGATTCGCACATCGAGCGGTTTTTCTAAAAGTATTTTTCAATCGTAGATACTTTTGAATATGAAATGAATAAACATTCGACGTCTAGAGAAAAGAAGGTTTGCACATCGAGCGGTTTTCCAAAAGTATTCGTCAATTCCATTCATGGACCAAGGTTGATTCAGTTGAATCTCCCATCGTTTACATCCAGTTGTCACAAGCTTGATCTCACGAAAGATCTCACATGTCACCCACCAAGAGCTTGTTTGATGTTGGCTCTGAAGGATTTCCATCTTCATTGTGAATACTTTTACATATCACTCGGATGTTACGCTATACCACAAGGATAATCGTGGGACTCTTAATATATTCTTACTTTCCACATTATGTGAAACAACAAGTCTTCATTAATTTTGTGTCCTAACGAGATATTGTGGATGATCTCTTGGCTCTAGACTCAATTGTGCACATTTGGTTCCTATCTGGAGACTAGGGAGAGGTCTCTCTTCAATATCAACAATCTCTAAGAAAAGTCGATAGATAATGTCGGTTCCCCATGAGAATGAAACAAGTCCTTTTAAGAGGAACTTGAGTAGCTTGGGAAGTTTAGTGCGGTCGTCCTTTGGGTCCATGACGTCTTGTCTTCAATACCGGCGTTACCTTAGTAACCACCAAGCATATGTATTGAACCCGGTGTCCGCCTAAGGTTGAATTATTGGAGGCTATTTCTTTTCACCTTTCACATTCATTTCTTTTCATTCTTCAACCCTTCATGCTTCTGAGACTTCATTACTAGAACCTTGTTGGGTTTATTCGATTACTAGCTCGATCTTAGTCCGCACTCTTCCCGTATTCTCATTTTCTCCTTTTTCAATATACCTAAGGACTCTACACTATCTAGTGGATTGTCCTGGGTAGATCCCTCCGGTTCGGGCGGATCGTGAACTAATACCTAACCTCACCATCCTTATAACTCCATACATAAAGTAAAATGGTCGGTCTTTTAGTGCAGTTCATTCTTCCTTGAAACCAATTGAAAATCATTTGGAAAAACAATCAAGGTACTTGTGATACGAGATCAAAGCATTTTGTACCTTAATAGTTTTGATCATTTAGAAAACCTCCCCTCAACATGTGCATATGATTTAGAAATTGTTTAGCACAAGGAGGCAAGAGGACTTTGAAATATTTTCTTTGATCACAATTTTCATACGAAAAAGCCATTTGATTTTCACGGTAAAATTCTCCCCTCAATATGTGCATAGGATTTTTGAAATCGTTGTTATTTTATCACATAGAGGCAAGAGTTAATTTGAAGCACATCCACAATCACAAGTGCCATTAAGAAACCATTTTAAAACTCAATCAAGGTACTTTATAAATCACTTTAAAAGCTTTATTACCTCGATAGTTTGTTTGCTCCCTCAATATGTGCTTGAGATTCGGCGTTTAGCACATATGAGAGAGCGACTGCACAATTAAATCAAAGCGATCACCTTTATCAAATTTCATTATTAAATCACAAATTCTCCCCGATCAAAATATCAAACCCTTTGAGATTTTGGATCCCAAGTAATTAATTATGTTTAGAAAACATGGGAGAAAATGTGGCCTTGTTTAAATACTCATCTCGTTTTGGATAAATCATCCTCCTCAACATGTGCATTGTGTATTTGAAATCGTTTGGCACATGGAGGCAGGAGTGCCTTTGAAGGACTAAAACCAATTCCATTAAAACAGTTTTGAGATTTAAATCACGATCTCTCCTGTGATAAAAAATTTCAAACCATTTGAGATTTGTGATCCCAAAAGATTTAAATCATTTAGAAAATTTTGGGGAAAGACGTGGCAAGATTTTATTTTGAAAAATGACAGATAAGGACCATTTTAAGACATTAAAGATTGTTAGTGTTACGTATGATTGTTTTAAGAGATCTTTTAGTAAAATAAAATAATTTCACAATCAAACAAGAACAGAAAAAATTTCATTTTGACAGATCTTTGAGTTTTAAAGAAAATCATACCATGACATAACATTAAATCTTTAGATCACCACATTTTAACATACAAACCGGAACTTTTGTGAAGAAATATTGTTTGAAAATATTAAATTTTAAATCACTCTCCCCCTCAATCGATGACAGAAGTCAATAATTGAGTGACTTAGGTTTTGATAAAAAGAAGTCCTGTGATTTTCAAAATTTAGTTCAATTTATTTTCAAAACAATATTTTTCCATTTTCAAAACAATTTAATCAAATTATTTAAAATTGTTTAAAAATGGTATCCTACACAAAGATACGTTAGTGGTTGAGAAGCCTCGTTGTTGTTGTGTAGGGTTTGGAAGAAAACCATCTGGCGATGCGGTGAGACTTCTTCTTACGTTGCATTTGAATGCCAACCGAGGTCAAATTAAGCTCCGTTTCTTCAATCACTTAAGAAAACCATCTGGCGATGCGGTGAGACCTCTTCGTTGCATTTGTGTCAACTCTCCATAGAAGTCCAATTAAGCTCCGTTTCTTCATTTGTCAACCCAAGATATAGTTATCCTTTCCTTTCGGCATCCAATCATCTTCAATTGTGGGATCCGGATCGGGAACATTCTTATATACCAATATACCGCATCGTTAGTGAACACACATACAAATATATGGTGGTCGACAACACCCAAACAGCAATCGACTAATAAAAGTCAATACAACATATCAATCGGATCATAAAGGGCATGGGAATAATGTGCTTATCAAACTATAGTCATCTAAACCTAACAATCTTATCCTAGGCACCTAGTCCTTCAACATAGGTTAACATCATTTTAATTAAGCATATTAGGATAATTAAGAAAGCCTGTTAGATGATATAGATTTGAAAACATTATCCTCCTCGATAAATGACTCATTTTCGAGAAAAATTTAAAAGTGCGGAAGTCATTGATTGAGTTTTCAATTTATTCAAAAACTCTAAAGCGATTGTTTTATAAGCAACTCATTTTCCACCATTTTGAAAACAACAAATATTTTTACGAAGAATTTTAGACGGAAAAACATTTGTGTAGGAACAAAGATCCTTGACATACTTTCTCAAATTGTTTTAGGATAAGTGCACGAATATTTTGAAAATAGTTTAAGCAAGACTTTCCTTTCTTGAAGACCGGTTTGCTATAAAATAATAGCAAACCATGGTTTAACACGGGTTCTGATCGAAATAACTGTAAGCCATCATTTGAAGCTTGTTTCTGATCGAAATAAGCGTAAGCCATAGTTTGAAGCGCTGTTCTGATGCTGAAATAGCGTAAGCCATATTTTGTGACATGTTTAGAAAAGAATATTTACACTCTCGCTCGAACTTCATCTATGGTCCCGCCATTATTGAATGACATTTCTAAGACCGTAGATGTTATCGATACTGTAAGACATGTCTAGAAAAACATGTTTTAGTATTTTCTAATTTTATAATTTTATGGGTTTTGATGATTTTATATTTTCTATTTTCTTTTGTTGATTTTATATTTTTGTATTTTGTTTTACGAAAATATATACAAAGATAGAGTAGATGATATAATTTAAGAGGATGATGATAAGAGTACCGAGATAAGGATATCAAGCGGTAGCGTCGTAGAAGATAGAATACGTCATCTCTTAAACTTCCACCACCAAAGAATCTGAGGCTCGAGAATAGAATGTAGAACATGAGCCTTTGAGAAAAGCGAGACTTTGGCGACTTCCCAAAACCGAAAATCCTTATGTTGAGCAGATTGAGCTCTATTTCAAGCTTACTTTAGCCAGGTGCACAAGGTAGCACACCATTATCATAAATCATTGCTCCATTTAAGAACGATAATCGAGGATCTCCATTCGGTTATATCATCCAAAGAAGAACACAACGTTTCATCCCACACTTAAATAATCTTCTCAAATTCCTTTTCCATCAAGTGCAAGCAATCCATTTCAAAAGGTGTCAAGAGAACAATTCCCAAGTAGTTGAATTGATGCGCCGGTTTCTTTGTATAATGCTTAAGAACTCTCCAACACACATCATGAGGGAATGAAAACACCTTCCCATGTTCACATTTTATTCCGGATGATCGTGTATGAAGCTCAAGAACCAGGTACACCAATACCCAAGAGCTCTCCGAATACACATCATGAGGGAATGAAAACACCTCCCATGTTCACATTTTCTTCCACGATGATCATGTATGAAGCTCAAGTATCCGAAGTATACCAATACCCAAGGAAGGAATAATCGATAACATTAAAGAAGGGGCCAAGTCACCGATTATCTGCGGATGACAATCTCGTGGATGTCGACTCGAAATAAGTGATTATATCTCGAATCACCGATTAAGCCTCAAGTGAAACGGTTGAGCACCCCAATGTACAAACTCTCTCTCCCCGATCATTGCGATACCATCGAAATCATCACACACTAGTGTACCTCTTTTATCTTGAAACTTTCTAACATCACTTCCCACGTAGTTGAGATACTAACACTAAAAGCCTTGATGAGTAAAACCTTGAGTTTCTCTGCGGTCATGACATTTGTCTTCCGGGATATCTTGATTACTTAGAAGTATTAAGTACATCAAGTTTTACTCGCGTTTAGATGCTTGTCTCCTTCCCTTTCTCGGTTTTGATACTTGAATCACCCACTCTTTGAATGCCCAAATACTTGAAATTTGTTGAGAAGATCGCTTGAAGTCTTTGTGAGAATCAACATCTTGAATAATGTGAGCAAGTCTAATTGGGGATTAAATTCAACATATCACATTCCCCAATTAGTGCTCTCCCTAGATCGACAATCTTTTGATAAATGCCCGATTACTAAGAAGTCTTTAGATCATTAAATGCAACTCGTCTTTGGTCTTCTAACATATAGCAAGAAATGTAGAAACAGATCAAGACTCGATCTTCTTCAAGATTGTCCAGTTGGGGAATAGATAGTTAACATCTTCAACTCACACCAAAAGCATCCCACCAAAAGCATCCCAATTTACTTACATCTTGCAAATCCCTTAACTAAAATCCTCCCAATCAAACAAGAACAGAAAGATGTTCATCAAGGAAATCGACAATCGGGCCGAACGAACACACAAGATGGTAACACCAAACTACCAATCACATCAAACAAGAACGTAGAGATTGTTCGAATCATCATGTTGATGTATCGTGAAGCATTAACCGAAGCACTTTGTCGATAAACTCATCAATCCGAGTGAAGATGTCAACCAACGGCTCTTAGAAGAAAAAAAACTCCATGTGAAGATGACCCGATAAGAAGAAGCTCGGTTCTTGCATGATTTCGAGCCGTATGGCCATTTTATTCTCAAATATCAATCAACAATGCAAAAATTCACACTTCTTCTCCCCTCAAGAATTGCATACTGAGATTCCATTCTTGACTAAATAAGTGAAAATCATCCGAATGTTCTATTCACACTTCTCTCATGAAAATAAGCAAATGATGTCGCCATCTTCATTATAATCGAGCACGTGGAATGAGAAAACAATCAGTGAGAATGGTCATTAATAAGAAGATTTCTCTTCTTGAAAGATAAAGCGCACCGACACGCACACTTTTCTTTTCTTTGAGGAGCGAGGCATGAACCGATGTGTTCATACGTCATAATGTTGAAGCACGAGGCTGAATCGATGTGAGCAGGCGTCATAATCTCTCTTTTCATCTCTTGGCAAAACATGTAATCACCCATTATCATTCAAGAGGCTCTTTGTAGTGACGGTGATGGAGAAAACCCAATATGATGAATTTGACCAAGTAAACTACCCGAACTCGTGACTTAACTTGCACATATGAAACAAAGAGCGGTGCGATTTCCATTAGCATCTCTAAGTACTCTCTATGTACTCTATACTCATCAACCAACCAACCATCAAGTATAAGACGTACATTACCTCTTGAAAATCCACAATTGAATGTGACATTTGAGCACTACAACGTAACTCCTTAAAGTGATAGTTTTGTAGTGGTAAGAGCCCAATTCCCCAAGTGGTAAAAGAAAAGGTAAAAGACACCCAACAATAACTAGATTTCCAAGTCTTCGTTTTTGATAATAAGCTCGAACAAGGATCATGAAGAATCTTCATCCATCCATCCCCGATACCTTCAGATACTAAGTACACTCGCCCGTGATAATTCACCTCAACCTCAAATAAATAATAGTGATTTAACTCCGTTGTCACATCTTCTGGTTAACTACTCAAATCTAGCCTTCTTTGACATTTAAATGAACTTTGATAATGGTTTCATCCCACCATGGTCAATGAAGACATAACCCCGTAAAACCATGTAATAACCAAACCGCCATGATGAATATCCAAACACACATCCAATTTATGAAGTACACCTTTTATCCTTTCTTGAAATGTAACCCGTAACACCAGATCGGAAGACCCGAGATACGCTTTCCTTTCTCCAAGATGGTTCCATCATCACGGATTTTACAATTCTATAGTTTAAACCGAGAAATAGTTTCTTTCGCAGATTTTATAAAACCAAGAATAAACCGTATGATAGTTCCGGATATGCACTTTACAATTACGTGATATTTCCATTGTTACGGATTTTACAAGTCTATGATTTAAACCAAGAAATAGGTTCTTTCGCGGGATTTTACAAAAATCAAGACAAAACCGTAAACAATGTCGACTTGAATGTGTTATGACAACTTTGGTTTCGGTGAATATCATTTTAGGGAACATCGTGGTTCATCAACGGTCCATTATCCAACATCATCAACATCATTAACCATCCAATAAACACTTTAGAAAACACATCAATCACGCAATCTGCCGGGTATTGTAATGACCACATGGAGAAGTAAACCCGATATACCAAACTTGATCATGAAGTAGAATTTCCCAGATTTGTTACTTAACCTTGTACTAATCCTTGTGAAGAAGAAACGGTGTACCCAATGTACAAAACCTCTTGACGTATCCTCAACTGCGTGAGACACCGAAGTGAAAGTTACGTTGTGGGTTAATCGAGAACGAATCACAACCGTACCTAAATAGCCAAGTCTTTATCACACTCTATAAATGCCCAAACAAGTCATCTTCGCGAAAGGGTAGAAAGAAAGAAGACGAAAATAAGTAAACGCGCCCGGAAAATCTCACTTCAAATCCAAATAAGAAATATCGTACAAACAAACCCGTAGTCAACTTAGTTCAAATAAACAATTTCAAGCCATGACGAAATATTATCCATGAACATGTATATACCAAAGTACCAAACCTCATAATTATAACGAATCTCATCATCAAACCTAATCTCATCATCGAATCTCATAATATCCAAGTCTCATATACTTGAGGCTGGTCCATCTCACCATAACACACACTTTGATTCAATTCAAGTCACACCGCATTAAAACAAACCAAATCCTCATATTAATTCAAGCCAATATCCGGGTTCAATATCATTCAAGCTTGTGAATTAGTATCCTCCGTGAAATGTTATCATGACCGGTACCGCAGAAACCAAAAGTTATTAAACTCTTCATAATAAAACATTCGGATTTTAAAAAAATCTAGCCCATAACACTTCACAACCCAAGTTCATTCCACGTTAGATGTTTAATATCAACATTTCACCTTACAAATAATCACCTTACAAAGCCCAAGTGCACAAGTTATAATTCGGTTAAGGCCCAAACACCAAATGATGAAGCCCATAATCCAAATATCACTTGCCAAAGACCTTTGCATAACCGGATATAAGAGTTAGTAATCCCTAAATATTTGCACATTAACCCTAAACCATATCTCATAATATGTCGCCTACCACCAACCAATTCTCTCACCAAACAATTCTCACAACAGATCTGGAAATTTTATACGCTTAAAACTCAACTCATACCATCTAAACAATCTAAACACATCTCCTTAATCTTCCACAACACATCCAGACGCCTCCCATTCCAAAGAAAAAACCGTATCTTCAAAAAATAATTCATATAACTCATTGAACTAAGAGGCAGCCACAGGGATGGCATAAGACTTATCATCGTGGCCACGGGGATGGCAAGAGGGTGTTGTGTGTGACCATGGATACAAGGTAGGTTTAACTTTTAAGACATGATTCGATTTGATTTAAATGTATTGATTGTTTAACTTAAAAGACGAATCAAGGATTTGATTTAACAAAGTTATTAAGATCATTTCCTTAACTTCGAGACATTATCAAACACTCTTTTGATCAATGATGAAATCCTTAGTGGTGATATGGATCTGAAAAGATTACTAAAAACCCACGAACAAGGGAGACTGAGATCATTTTGATTATAGATGTCGATTTTCATTTTTTTTTTGATAAAAACCGAATACAAGATTTGAATGAAACTTTTCTTGTGGGGTTGTTTGGATCTGCTTGTACTCTCTTTAGTTTCAAGTTTTGTAATTTGAAATGGAGTTGGATAAGTTGTTTATGTCAGTGTAATCTCCTAGGATAAATGATGTTGTATAATGAAACTGATGTCGAGATGATTTGGTAAATGGTAATATTGTGGTCGACTCGTATTTGGTATTAGATATGTGTGGTCGTGTGATGTTTGATTGACTGGTATGTTGAGTCATCTTCTTCATCTTATTTTCTATCAAGTCGCTAAGTCAAGTCGCTAACATGAATCAAGTAGCAACATCTTCTAAACACAACTCGCTACTTGATAAATATCAAGTCGCTACCATTTAGTATCAACTCGTTACAAAGATTTTCAAAACAACTCGCTAGGTCAAGTCGCTAGGTCAGGTCAAGTCGCTAGTACTCATGACAAGTCGCTACGACTTGTAAATACAAGTCGCTAGGCAGATTTCACTACTACAAAAAAGGTCTTTTAGACCGGTCAAAAATGGCTTTTAGACCGGTTACTCGACCGGTCTAAAAGCTCGTTTACATATAGACCGGTTCAAGCACCGGTCTAAAAGAGGACTATAGAGACCGGTTGTTATCACTATAAAGACCGGTTGTGTCACCGATCTAAAAGACAAGTATATAGACCGGTTTTATCATTATAACCGGTCTCTATATGATTTTTTGAAAAAAAAAATATATGAGCTGTTTGGGATTGTTAATTAAACTGCTTAGAGGGAAATAGACGGTTAGAAATTGCATACTGAAATCGTTTTTTATTTATAAAGCGGTTGTTTAGGATTGTTTATTGAAAATGCTTATAAGGCCCAAGATATAAACAATTTCAATAAGCAATCCCAAATAACCCCTTAATAAAAAGGCAACGGTTTCAATAAGCAATCCTAGGCAGTCCCATTCCCTCCATAAGCTGTTTAATCAAGCAAACCCAAACAGCCCCAATGAGGTACATTTGGAATAAGCAATCTCAATAGAATCATCAACTAGTTTTCATTAAGCAATCAAAAAATTTTATTACAAGCAATTTTTAATAAGCAGAACATCCCCTATATGCAGCTTCAAACATCCCCTAATTTTCTAGATACTTTATCGCCAGGTCCGTTTCATCACTGTCAAGTACCAACAAAAGAGGATTTTAGTTTATTGCAAAAAAATATGGGAATTTCTTCTTAATGCGTCAACTGTAAACTAGTTACTTGCCTGAAAAAGCTCGCTACTGGGTTGGATAGTGCTTCATAGAACAAAAAAACCTGTTGTGTAAAAATAAAGTATCATTGTAAATTGACCTAAGTACAAACTTGTATTAGTGTGCAGCTTATAAAGACCTACATGAAAACTGAAATATAGATACAAAACTGTCACATTCAAGATTCAGAGTTATCAGTTAAACGTCAAAACATTGCCACATCAAAATCACAGCCTTACCTTTGGTGTGCTTCTTGATCTAACGAGGATAGTCCCTTCAAACGATAATGGTCTTGAGTCCTCACCATCTTGGCACCATGTCTTGTACAATATAGGACATGGCCTCTAATCAATGCTACTGTCATGGATCTGTCAATTAAACATTGTAGCAATTGGTCGGACAAATCAATGCCAAGCATTTTACAGATCTAAGTTGTTTAGGAGATAATAATTACAACAAATGATTAATAGCTCTAAAATTTAGCGTGCACAACAGATTTCGTTTTTTTACCTTGTATGTAACAATACTAGCATATGGTTGCAACTGCAGGTAGAATAATTGCACCAAAATCCAAGATACTTCCATTTTTACCAAATGGTGTGACATACTTATATAAGCATTTACATACATCGAAACAAAACAAAACAACGTTTCTTGTATAAGAAAATGAAAACTGAATAACAATAAGTCAAAGGAGAATAAGACAAACTGATGTTACCAAAGTTCCTCTTGGTTACGCTTATTGTGTGTGTGTGAGGGGGTGGGGACTGACCTCTGTTTTACTACCACACACCCTGAAACATGATCGATTCATCAGCTCTGATAATTCACTGATTATAACCACAACTTCTATCGTTGTTTCAGCATTCTTTGTACTTTTGCAAACCATCCCACTTCCAGTTTTCAACTGTTCCATAACAAAATCAAGAATCAAACGGGAGCAGGTTTATAATCTGTTGGAGTAGGTTCCCTAACTAAAGACTGCTTGCAATATATTCTCCATCATATGGACCCACTATGCATACATGTAACAGATACTAATTTCACTTTGAGCTAAGCTAGTTGTATAATTCTGTTGTGTATATACCATCTTGATTGCAAAGAAAAAAAATGTACCTGTAGAACGAAACTTTCGAGAACGGAGAGCTTGTACATGGCGGCAGCCGTTTGACCCATGTAGTTAGCCATTCTAACCCTTCACAAGTTGGTCTATTTTTTGGGTCATATTTTA
This sequence comes from Chrysanthemum lavandulifolium, assembly GCA_022545495.1. Classification (NCBI taxonomy): domain Eukaryota; kingdom Viridiplantae; phylum Streptophyta; class Magnoliopsida; order Asterales; family Asteraceae; genus Chrysanthemum; species Chrysanthemum lavandulifolium. Next base: position 280,606,529 of record CM040243.1, on the reverse strand, counting down.
TGCCCAACAGGTCAAAATCCATCCCAAGTGGATCTAAATGCATAAAAATTCCTAATATCAGAATGATTTTTGGTTGTTTCGTAGAGTAACTCAATCCCTGGAACAGTTCTGGTTCATACTGTATGAAGAAAAACAAAATCATTAATTAAAACATTAGTAGATTAATATGGATATGTCTAATATTAAGTTCTGGTTCATACAGGGGTAGAAGGGGTATGTATAACTGGAAATGTCTAATATTGATATGAAGAAAGTAAAAACTAAACTTGTCCGTGTAACTTACATCATGTTCTGCAACATAATGAACACTTTGGAGCCTCAGACATCTGCATTCGAACAAAGCCACCAAAAAAAAGTCTTAAAATCCATATATATTAAAACTGCACATGTGATGTGCTTTTAAACTGTTGCAAATTTTACCTGGCATATTGACCAAATCTTTCACAATGATAGAATAACTTTGAGTAGTTTCTTGACCTGTTTGGATACCCCTCGTAACTAATATACTTTAATAAGCTATCTGCGACTGCAAATTGACTTTTCAAAACTTCTTAAGCAAAATAACCTAAATGGTATAAGATCACACAGCTTTGTAAATAATTCCCTTATAAATTATGAATGCATACAGAAGCACGTAAATATTACCTGGAAGATCGACTTCAACAAGAAAGCCGTCAAACACAGGGACCGAAACTGTTTCCTATGTTGCATCAAGGCAACTGGTAAGTTGATAAAATACATAAAATAGGTTTCCATCATAATAAAAGGAAGGCCTTTGCTATTCTAAAACACGTTGACACAAATCGGCTCACAAGTACGTTATGACTATATTAATAAAATGATTCTCAAAGATTTTAAACTATATCGATTCTTAATTTAGGCATTTAATCAAATACTTCATGTGTAAAGAATCACACATTAAAGCATAAACTACAAACAATTAATTCAATTAGTGCATATCATCTAAAATGAAGAATGAAAAGAGATATTGGTTACCCGCCTTAAATGAATCGATCTAAACCCTAAGAAGTGAAGAAATTGGTTACCCACCTTAAAATGTTCACGGCGAGCTTGAGTCCAATTCATGAAGGACCTTCTCCGGTTAAAAACCGGGCGAGCTAACTTGTGAAGCAAAACATTGAGTTATTAAGGACCGTGATCAATCTACTAAGGACTTGACAATAGGGAGGAAAAACTAAAGAGAAACAATTCCCGCATACTCTTATGCGGAGGATCGAGGAGGGGTCTTCCCCGATGTGCGAGGAGAGTGTCAGGAAAGTCCATAGGTGGAGATAAGAGGATACTCCTCCGATGGATCAAGTCCATGTGAAGCGCCATTCGTCTGGTACCCACTTGGTAACCTCACATATTAGTTGCAGATACTTGTAAGTGCTTGAACCCTTTGTTTTCAGGCATTCTCAAACTACCATATGAAGTTAAAAAGCACATTAGTAGATATGTTGGTAGTGCAACTGCTAATCTTGGCTTAGCCTTTTGTAAATAATGCACATTATCATAGTCGTAGTGTATACTTGGGCCTCTTACCTAAAACACATGTCGTGAATGAAGGAGCACTGTGTAGGGCTTTATAGTAGCATTTATGGTTTGCCCCAATTGGCAAGATGAGGTCATTTGGTGGTTAGGAGTATCCGTTCCTTATTAGTCAGTTGGCTTGAATTAAACTTTAAAAGTATACCATGAGATTGCATCGCAAGCTAAAGTCTAAACATAAATGTTCTTTTGAAAATGATTTACATATGGGTGGTCGAATACCTAACTTTAGGGGTATGATCAGTAAAGAGCTGGTATGCAAAGGTATGAAAGTATGCACTCAATACCTTGAGCCAGCGTCTCTTCAATACCTATAGAGCATTAGCACCTGAATGTTAGAACCTTAACTTTAAGCTAATGTCTTACTGCATGTATCGAATCCGGAGGAGTTATATTTCCTTACTCCCTAAAACTCCGATCCCGAGCTCATAACTTTCCCCTTGTAGTTTTGAGTCACGAATAATAGCTCTAATCTCTTGAACATGCTCGGTTGTGCGCTCATCAGGATTAATATGACCAGGCTCATCCTTTGGGCATAATGAATGAGAACTACATGCTTCCTCGTCGGAGTAGTCCTACTATAGCCAAAGGCATCAGAACCTCCTAGAAGAGGAGATAGAGGCTATTCGCTTCTTTTCTAGGTTGGGATCTCCAACTATGCCCCAACTAAAGACTATTGCCTTCATGTCATAAATAATGGGAGGAAGCAGAGTAGCAAAAACAACATTTGTCTAGGTTATGTGATTGGACTTGTTATCAAGAAACAATCAAATAACATCGGATGGCTCGCTACCTCCGAATGTAAAAGGGTAACTCCTACTAATGTGTTCCCCATGGTGAACGTATACCATCGGTGGTTAGGCTGAGCAACCTTTGCTAATTGACTCCGCAGCAGAAGGCCGGGAACACCCACCCTTCCTTTCGCACGTGTAGGCTACCAGATGACTAGCTACATCGGTAGCGGAATGTACACACACTATAACTACATTCCTGAGTTGGCAAGTTAAGCAACTCAAAGGACATATGTCCATGATACATCACAAGCGGACTTGCACTCTGGTGCCCGTGGAGGGACGCCCCTAACATCTTAAGGATGAACCATCTTGACTTAGTTTATGAGCTTGTGATGATCTACATAGGGATTGACATCCGATGGTACAATCTTTGATATGGCTAAAACTTCAACTAGCCCGTAGCCTCCTCCAAAGTGGTGAAACAACCCTCACAGTGATGGTAAAATAATGAATGTAACAGCTTAGTAACTTGCTCATAACCTCCTATGGAGTAGAGGAACAATGTCTCCTCTAGTAATGATGTAATCTTCGGTTGAGCAACCTATCCGCTTAGCTCATGGTCTCCTCCAAGTAGAGGAACAATGTCTCTATGTTATAAAATTTTGGTTGAGTAACCAAGTTGGTTAGCTCATGGTATCCTCCGAAGTAAGGGAACAATGTCTCCCCCATAGTAATGCCATAAACTTTAGTTGGGTGACATATCTGGTCAGCTCATGGTCTCCTTTGGAGTAAAGGAACAATGTCTCTTTTGGAGTGATAGCATAATCTTTGGTTGAGCGACCTATCTAGTCAGCTCATGGTCTCCTCCGGAGTAGAGGAACAATGTCTCCCCCGGAGTGATGGTATAATCTCTAGTTGAGCAACCTATCTAGTCAGCTCATGGTCCCCTCCGGAGTAGAAGAACAATGTCTCCTCCGGAGTGATGATATAATCTTTGGTTGAGCGACCTACCTGGTTAGCTCTTGATCTCCTCCAGAGTAGAAGGAGAATATCTCCTTTGGAGTATTGGAATGATCATTGGTTGAGCGGCATGTCAGGTTAGCTCATAGTATCCTCCGGAGTAGAGGAACAATGTCTCCTTCGGAGTGATGATATGATCTTTGGGTAAGCAACCTATCTACCAAGCTCATAACCTCATACGTAGTATAAGAACAATGTATCCTCTAGAGTGAGGGTGTGATTTTTGGTTGAGCAGCACGCCAAGTTGGCTCATAGTCTCCTCCGGAGTAGAGGAACAATGTCTCCTGCGGAGTGATGGTACAACCTTTGGTTGAGCAACCTCTACTTAGCTCTAATAATTACTCTCCAATAAGTGAATACATTGGATGAAGAAGGTAGCACGAGGATATCCAAGTGCTGCATATATTAAAAGCATCGTTATAAGGTGCTACATTGGTATGCGCTGCATACAAGCAGACGTTATGTTAAAATATAAAAGTGTTACATCTAAACATGGGAATGAGTATGTCGGTACACTTAACCCACAACATATAAGGGTGAATGCATTATATCGAACTAGACACTCTGTCAGGAGCTGCTACATCTACAGATGCTGCACCTGCAACTGCTCCATTGACAAGCGCGTTGCATTATGTGTTGTGTATTCATCTAAGTGATGGAACACATAAACAACACAATTCTAATATTGTTTTGCATATTAATCTAAGTCCGCAGAACAAATAAACAACACAATTCTAATATTAATGTTTTGCATCATCTCAGACGCCCATCGACAAGCGTGTGTTTATCGAAATATGCGTTGTGTATTTATCTAAGTGTGGGAACACATCGACAATATCAACAACACAATTCTAATATTAATGTTGTGTAGCTATAATTGTTAAAATCTATGAGTGGCTATGTTACTCGGGAAACCTGCTAGGCGTTCGTGCTATTCGTAATGTAGTAAACACTGAACATATGAAACACCAAGGCATCCAAAAACATGTAAATACCAAGATAACATGACAAATATTTGCATAAAGATCCACTGCTCAGGTGGGATACCACTATCACAAAATCATAAAGTTTTACATCTCTGAATGAAACTAAAAAAATGAAAGAAGCAGAAACTAAACTAGTTACTTATTTCATAGCACTACTTATTACAAACTGGAACATCAAACTCCCAATCGGAGAGTTGTTTCCTCTTTGTGTCTGCCCGTGTAAGGACTCGAAGAGTTCCTTATTCAAAAGCTTGATGCTTACAACATGAGCTTTATCCGACTCTACCCTTATATATTGAGGAGGACATACCCCCTTATATATCGGGGAGGATTGTTGTTTAAACCTTCATCATAAGGATATGGCAGGTATTAGGGACCAGGAGCAGGGGAAAGAAGTTCCTTGTGAATTGTGTCTCCAGCTGTATCCCAGACTTCGGCACGAGAATAAAACACAACGTTTTCATTATCATCTTTGTCGGGGAGCTCGTCTTTATCTGACCCAACAACATCAAAATTCTCACCTAAAACAATATCAGGATGATGCATGTCTTCATTAGTGCCATGCTGATGAAAATTCTTCTAAACACCATGAAGCTGGGCATCGATATTGGTACCATGATCTTGAGTGGTTGCTATGATATTCTACGGGTGAGTGCTTCTTCTGCACTATGGTTGTCATCTTCAACATTTGTTAACTCAACCCTACCCTGGAGTTCTTCTTGTCCACCCTCCCCTTTTTTTTTGGTTGCATTGGTAGATACCTCCGGTTGAGTAGAGGCTTTTCGCTTAGCCGTGTTCTTAGCCTTTGCAACCACCCCAGGGTCAGCCCGGGTGACAATGATCTCCTCTTTGGTAGGCTCAAGAATAGTTGTTCCCTCTGGAGCAGGTTGTGTGGTTCGATCAACAACTCGTCAAATATTAGTGTTTTGATCATGTGGTTCCTCCCTTACCTCGGTACCATCCCAAGAGGGCATAAGCATGAAGTCATAGATACTCAAAGCTAAAAATGCTAGTGAATAAATATTTGATCGAAACCCTCACGTTGTGGTGCTATCAAAATAAAACTCCGATCGAGACAAGTTGTGGTCTACTCCGAGCAAAACTCTATGTTTGTGATGCTACTCTTGGCTAAAGCTCCAAACGAAACTCTAAGTTTGTGATGTTAGTCGAATAAAAGCTCCAAACGAGTTGGGGATGCTAGCTTCAAATGACACCCCTTACAACAATTGAAACTCTTGGGGTGACCTCCGATCGAAACATCCGATCAAGACTTCTTGTGTTAGTAACAGAAAAACGTTGAATAGGAATTTGAAGGTTAAGACATCCGATCGAAACCTATGGTGTGGCCTTCAATGGAGACCTCCGATCGAAAACCTTTATGGTCGGGTGAAACCTCAGAACGAGACCTTTGTTTGAAATTATAGATCCAAACGAAATCTCCAAACGAGATCCTCTCCAATGGAAACCTCTGTTCGAAACTCTCTAGTGAGTACCTCAGATCGAGACTCACAACACCCTCTTCCAAAGGAAATCTCCGATCGAAGGCCTATGACGATGCTGCACAAATATGCAGGTACACAAGTCAAAAACCAAACTTTTTACTTTACAAAGCATGATCGGGTACAATAAAATAAACATAAGCAAAAACCAAACATGTTTATGATAAAGTATAACTACGACATGTTTGCTTCAATGGACATCTACATAAGGAGATCCTGAACAGTTGACATGTTGGGTACACCCAGTTTGGTTCGATCAATCGCTGCTAGTCGATTAAGCAACACTTCCTTGTGCAAAGTTAGTTGCGAATTCGGAAAAATATTATCAAGTTTGTATAGTTCCTTGTATAGCCTTAGACAAAAAATATATAATCTAGCATATGCTTATTAAAACTCCTCTCTGATGGAGATCTCCAATTAAAATAGCATATAATAGATTTTTAAAGTTCTAATATAAGGGTACATTACAAGTTCTAATCTACGAGCGCAGAGAATCAATTAAACACATTACATTTCACATAGCCCATATGTGATGCGCTTGGCCTACCATATCTTATTAGCATCTTTCGAAGGGTAGCTTAATTCTAATAACTTTGAAGAAAAATGATGTAAAGTTTAGTTCTTTAAACATCAAAATATATAAACAATCATACACTCCTATAAAAGCTATAAGAGTATGCATTGGTTCAATATATTTATATATAATACATTTGCTTCTACAAAAGCTAATAAAGGCATTCATTGATCCAATATTAAATTCAATGGTCACAAGCGAGAGATACTGAGTGCCTTTTTGACATAGAAAAGTCATCTTTTTAAGTGATAATTATAAATCACTTTAATGGCCATAGAGATTGAGTACCTCCCATGGAGACGTGGTTACTTCTGATGGAGATCTCGCGACAAAACCTCAAGCACGAGGAAACCAACTGAACCTTTATGTTGCGATACCCAAGATCGAAACCCACTCATCAAACCTCCGATCGAGACCTTGAGACTCCTCCGATGGAGATCTTTTCCAAGTTCCTCCGATGGAGATTTTCCTAGAACAAAGTAAACTTCACTCGAGCCTTTAATATGACCTCCGAACGAGTTACAAGTACCGGTCTGGTGGAGATCCTCTCCTTCACCTCCGAACGAGGACACCTCCAGTGGAGATCCTCTCCTTCACCTCTGAACGAGAACACCTCCAAGGGAGACCCTCTCTTGACAAACCCAGAAACTAAGCTGCTATTAAAACCTAGTATGATATAAGTTTGTGTTTGTCAAACTATATTTTCCATCTTAAAAGTTCATATGCGGATAATGAAAAACATACGAACGAATTACCGGGGATGGGCTTTTAAGTTTCTGGGCCTAGTTCTTTGTTATAAAGATTGACATATTTTTAAAAGTATACATCTAAATGGGAACTAATTTATCTTTAAGAAATGGAAAGAGGTAAAAACAAAAGTGACCATGGTATTATAGTATTTTGGTAAAGCCAAGGCTTATGAGGCTTTGATGATCTGGGCCAATAAGCTCATGATATACTCGTTCTTTGCCCCCGATACATCATGAGTCACACAAAGCCGGGAAAGTGATGCGTAAAAAAAAAAAAAAAAAAAAAAAAAAAAACTCATAATATTTTGATTTTTCGCACAATTTTGGTGCGATAGAATAACTTTAAAATATATATATGAGCACTCCTGAGAAAGCACTATCAACTTCCGAGCGAGTAACTCGAGTGACCAGACCAACTTTTTTCTTTTGAGTCTAGTACCAACTCTTTGGCAATACATTAATACTAGACTGGGGGACATGATGAGGTACATGGTCCAAAATTATTGGTAGGATCAAAAAATTTCTTAGCCTCCGAATTAAACACTCAGATGGAAGAGCAACTTTTCTAGTTAAGTCCGGAAATTCATCATAGAGGTACAATATCGGTACGAGCCAAACGACTAACAACATAAGGAACATCATTTTGGAAAATGGATTCGGCTCTAGTCTCGACTACGGAGATATGGCGTATAATTCACCACCAAAATGGGGTGTGAATTACCAAGTGGGAATCGCCAACCGAATCAATATTCTTCCCGTGACACCCCCAACACTTGTACAGTCAAGAGGAGAGAGTCTCTAGTCAATCTCATGACCGTCTTCATTTAATGACTCACTAGACCACCTTTCGGAACTCCTCTTGATTAATCTCCCCCTTTTTGGTTGCATCGGAAGGCTCTTGTGACTTTGTAGAGGCTTTTCGCTTGGTCGATGCCTTTGCCTTTGCAATCACTTAGGTATCAGATCTAGTGGCAATGATCTCCTTTAGAGTAGGCGCAGGGATAGCCATGTCTCCTAAGACAGGTGGAGTAATATGGTTAGTGACCCAATCTTATATCGAACTTTGAAATTTAATGGTATTCTTGGAAACTCTTTCATCCTCGATCGAGACATTCGAACAGATAGACAAAATTCTCGAGAGTACCAACTATTTGGCAATTTTGGCCTTCGAACCAGACAAGCTTTTTTCTTTGAAGTCTAGTACCAACTCTTTGACAATACATTGATACTAGACTGGGGGACATGATGAGGTATGTCCTCCTCCGGATACTTCGGAGGAGACAATCACAATTAACTCCAAATGTTTCTAAGACAAAACCAATCCATGATGAGGCAATGCCTGCTCAGGAGGATAATGAGGAGCAGTGCCTGCTTAGGAGGTATAGTGATGAAGCAAGTTCCGCTCAGAAGTATATTAATGAAGCGATGCACCTCGAAGCACGATGATGAAACAGTTCTGCTCAGAGCCATAGTGATGAAGCGATGCTCGCTCAGAAGTATATTAATGAGCGGCTGCACGCTCAGAAGTGATGATGAAGCGCCTCACCTTTCGGAGGTATAGTGATGAAGCACCGCTTGCTCGGGAAGCATAGTGATGGAGCGAAGGTCGCTCGGAGGCATAGTGATGAAGAAGGTCGCCGAAGTATATTGATGAAAGGAGGCATAATGACGGAGCAGTGCCTGCATCGGAGCTAGTACACTGGCAGCTGACATACAAGTACAATGATGTACGAATAAGCACAGAGGCTCTGGTCCACGACTAGTACTTGTGGCATAACGACAACTTGGACCCCGAGGACCATGCCTGGTACTCATCAGCAACTTACATGCTGCACATAAATGACAAACCCGTCCCCACAGTACTCGCGTCGTGGAGCACACTCCAGGTAGTATAAAAGCAGATGTTCACACACATGAACATAGACACTTGGCTCCTCACTCACCTCTCTTACTATCTCTCTCTCTAGTTTCTCTCACTAGAACTTATGCCAAGCATATACTTACTCTCACACCGGAGCTTGGTCTCGGATTAAAAACCGGGGCGAGCTAACGGTGTTCTTTCTTATTTCAGCCTAGAGACGAAGGAGTAACTGCAAGACCTCCACAGGAGCAGCTACAGGACCTCCTAAGGATCAGGGCTGAAGAGCACTTACGGAAATTTGCTCAAATAATTGTTGGTTTGAATACTGCAGGAAACTGATGATGGTGGGTTCATGAGTCAATATGATAACATGCGCAACCCCTATGATATGGTTGATTCTTTTTCGACAGAAAACATTCAAGAAAAAGAATCCTCCATCGAAAGATTTTTGTCCTATCAAACAGGCAACACTTTGACCATATCTTTTGGAGATATAAAGGCTAACGAAGAAATTCCTCCATCTGATGGTTATGAATCTGCTGGTACTGGAAAGGCTCCGAGCATTGCCAGGACTCCACTTCAGGCTCAAGATCATCTGTTGGCTGAGAGGAAAAGAAGAGAAAAGTTAAATCGACAATTCATTTCTATGTCTGCCCTCCTTCCAAACCTTAAAAAGGTAGTATCAATTTATATATTTTGCTTATGAATACAGTATTTAAGATCCATGTGATGAGTTATGATCATTTCTTGTGCTGCTTTAGATGGATAAGGCATCTGTGTTGGAAGATGCAGCAAACTACTTAAGAAAACTTCAAGATCGCGTGAAGGAACTCGAGGCATTATCTGGCCCTAAGAGAAAGGAAGACACTTCATCTTCGAAAGAAACAAACTCTGGAGATCATAGTGCGGGTTTCCCTTCTAAATCAGCTACTGAGAATGAGATTCAAGTACGGATATCAGGAGGCAGTGTGCTAGTAAGAATTTATTCTCATAAAACCTGTTCATTGACTACGAAAATGCTCAGCCAGATGCAGCGGCTTGGGTTTAACATCATCAGTAGCAGCACGGTGCCTTTTGCTAATACAATCACTGTTATTACCATTCTTGCACAGGTATATCTTCAAACCCTTATCAATCTGAAGGAAAAATAGGGATCTCAAGTTTTAATTTTGTTTGTAGGATAACTAAGAATTCACAATATTTATATGACTATATGTGATAAATTTGAACACATACAATTTAGATGCCCTGGATTACTGCTTGAATCGATCTCTAAATGTCTGGTTCACTTTTTATTCATTTATCAGATTGAGGAAGATTTCGTTATGACAGCAGCAGATCTTGTGAGTAAGCTTCAACTAGCTTAGCTTCCTGAACTACGATGACATGCAACCAAAAGTTTAAAATCCACTTCCAGATTGTATTGCGGGTCCAGTTTAATCATTGTTACTGTATTATACTTGATAAATTCGCTTATCTCTGATCCAGATAGCCACTTATTTTTTAGTCAATATTACTGCACAGGCACTTTTGAGAAAGGGTTTTCTTGCATAGGACCAACTTTATATGTATCTCCAAAATAGCCACTTTGTTCGCTGTCTATTAGCAGCGAAGTGTCAAAACCATACACGTGTTCAGCCCACATTTAACTCCAGTCGAAAGAAACTACAACATAATGACACGTCACCATTTCGCTGCCTAGAGGCAGCGAATTCTTTAAAAAGGTGACCACAAAAAATAAAACAAAAACCTTTAAGTCACAACTTCACATAAGATCATACGCGAAATACAAAAACCTTTAAAAACGCCAATCTTTTATATTTTCGTACGTTTATATATATGGGGTTGTCTCACATCTAAGCTTACATGCGAAAGTATAAAAATTACGTCATTTTAACAAGAAAAACATCAAATCTACCTCATTTGTGTCATGTCCTTCACAATATTAGTGTTCTCTCTCGATTTCATCACAACATCACTTAAGTTGGGTTCACGTTGATACATGCGTTTTCTACATCATAATTAAGTGTTTTCATTAACTAACAAATTAGTTATAGATTTAATAATAGTTTGATTTAATTCACCATTAAAATGCGTGTCACTATGCATATATTAGTTTTACTACTCAAATGAAAAATAATGATCAGAATGAAGTATTTTTTAGTGATTTTTTATTGCTTCGCATGTAAGCTTAGATGTTAGACATCCCATATATATAAATGTAAGAAAATATAAAAGATTGGCGTTTTTAATTTCATAAATAAAAGTTGACGTTAAAAAAATTACATAGAAAATATAAAACGTAAACGTACGAAATAAAAACTTAAACATTTTTATAAAATCGTAGGTACGTCAAAAGTATATCAACATTGGGCTCGTTTTGTTCGTAAGTTAGAGCTCTTCGCAACGGTATTTTTTTACTAACGGAATTCTCTAGATAGCTGCTAAATACTTGAGGAACTAAGTTTGTTATATTAAAAAGTTGTAAATATCAAAAGTTTAAGGTTGTTTTTGAAAAATTATGAAACAAGATTCCATATTCACAATATTTAAGGGTGCGTTTGGTACACCACTATCGGAATGCGTCAATCACAATGATTATCATTGCAAATGTTTGGTTACTAAGTTAGGGAATGAAACAATCATTTGATACTCATAGACTCATCGGAGGGGGAGTAGGCACCTTTGCTAACTCATTCCCGTAGGACCTACCACTAACATATAAAAACTTTATGCCTTTCTAAAAAAAAGCATGTGATAACCATAGCCTAAAGTTCACACCAAACAATAGAAATGAAATCGGTATTCTCAATCACATACTACCCTCTAATCAATGTCATACCGATTGTGATTCCGGATAGTATACCAAACGCACCCTAAATGTATTTCGCGTATGATCTTATGTGAAGTTGTGACTTAAGGGTTTTTGTTTTACTTTTTGCGGGCTCCTTTTAAAGAATTCGCTACCTCTGGGCAGTGAAATAGTGACGTGGCATTAGGTTGTATTTTATTTTGACTGGTGTTAAATGTAGGCCGAACACGTGTATAGTTTTTACTTCGCTGCTAATAAGCAGCGAACAAAGTGGCTGTTTTGGAGATACATATAAAGTTGGTCCTCTACAAGAAAATCCTTTCCCAAAAGTGCCTCCGCATTAATTTTCGCTATTTTTTGAAGTGACTGTTAGACGTTACTGTTATAGAAGCAAATGTTAAGGGTAGTTTAGTGTATATTTATATTATGTATTAAGTAAAATTCGGTATAAACCGAATTTATGTTTGGGTTGGGCCATTAGAATAGGTATGTCGTTTACTTTTATTCAAAAGTTGTATCCCCTTTTGTTCCAGGTATGATGCAGCGTTTAATCTAGTATAAATAGGATCAAGAGTCTGTAAACAATAATCAGTTGTAATTTCAATACAATTCAATCATTCAATACTTTATATCAGTTTCTATAAAACTTCTGTTTCATGTTACAAGTTTTCTGTCCCAATCAACCTGTTCCAAATGTACCAACAATATGTGAAGAAGATTTGGTCGAAGGCATTGAATAACATTGGCATCAGAGCGAGAACGATTCCAGGAATCAATCAAGTAAGAAGGAAAGAAGAAAGAAGGATACCTGTTCGTTGAAGATATCGAACACATAAACAGTTGTAACCGTAGCAATGATTGGAAAAGAAATAAAGAACGACTTTTTCTTTCGATAAATTATACCAACAATCGTTTAGGTTGAAATCGAAAAGGAAAGAGAGAAGTAGGAGTGATTCTCATGTTGATAATCACATCAACCGACCTAATTTGGTATTCTCTTTATTTTTCTTTTTGTTTTAATCTAATTAGGTTTTAATAATAAAAGGAAAATAAAGGGAAAGAAGTTGGAAGAAGGAGTAGTGTGAGATTTGAGAAAAAAAGTCTGGGATTTGAAAAACTTTTAATTATTTATTTATCTTTTCATTTTATTTATTGATTAGAAAATTAAATAATTCCAAATCAGTTAAAGACTTTATCAATTAAGATTTGAGAAAAGATTTTAAATAGTTATTTATCTTTTCTTTTCAATTTATTTTATTTATTGATTAGAAAAAATTAAAAGGTTATAATCCCAAATCAATTGAAAATAGTAAGAAAAGAAGGTTTTGTTTTTTTTTTTATCTAAAATTATAAAATCTCTCGCTTTAGATTAAAATACAACATAGTAAGTAAGAAGAAAAAAAACCTAGTATTTAAACGAATCCTTACCGTGGCAAAGTAAGCAATTAAAAAAAATACTATTGTTTTTTTTTAAAAAAAGTAAGAGAAACCCTTAGTGTTTCACCACGCAAGAGAAACCTTAATGTTGCACCCCGTAAGAGAAACCTCAGTGTTTCAACCAGTAAGAGAAACCTCAGTGTTTCGACCAGTTAGAGAAATGATACGCGTACAACGCAATTCGGGGTAAAAAAAACTTCCTTTTCTTCGAGCAAGTTTTTCAACCACCTAGGCAGTGAACCTAATCGTTGTAGTGTAGTTTTAGGGTAAGCCTCGGGGATTGATATCGTTCTCTAGGGGAATAGAAATGCTAGTGAGAAATTACTACGCTAAGGTTTGGGTTGAGGAAGATTATTTTTTTTTTATTTTTTTAGAAAATTGAAAGGTATGAATCTCAGGGTATTGGATTTGGGGGGTGGTATTTCTACCGATTACTCTACTATTCTAATTATCTAATTAACTAAGCTAAGGAATAGTCTATGTCTAATTGATGTGTGCTCATATGATGATTAAAAATGTGTTTACCTAGATGCTATTACTCCCTAGTTATCTCCTATTGATGGTTGAATTGTCACGTCATTATTCTTAACGCGTTGTGTCTTCTAAGGTCGTAGGGTACGCTTTCTTCCCTAACTCTTTGAGACTACCTTAAGGTTATTTCCTACAAAATCTCTAGGATTCTTAAACTAACTCTAAGGTTATCTTTGGATGTTTAGCCTACAACAACTTTAGGTGATTATAAACTAATGTTTACAAAGATTACTCAAGCATTAGAAACACAACGGTGACCTATTGCAATCCTAGGCCAATTACAATTAAGATAAGAGACAACCAATCAATATTCAATATCTAGGTTTCATAGATCTAAGCAAACACACAAGTAAATTAGCCGGACATGGTAAACATGCAAGCATACACACATACAATTGAAGACATAATTGAATCAATGAAGTAAATTACTTATCTTGTTGTAAAATACGGTATCAGAACCCTAAGATACTGCCCAAGACAGCCAAAAATCATTATTAGGTTTTACTTCACAAAACTACCTCCCTAAAAGTCTGAAAATCGAATCTATATATAGAGTTACAACTGCGACGGCGTCATTCTTTAATTGTGACGCCGTCGGATCGCCGTTATTAGGGTTTCGTCTTGGTCAAGTTAACATTGTGACGGTGTCACGTTGAGGTTGTGACGCCGTCGCCTTCATCTTCTGACGCTGTCGGAATCTGAATCTAGGCCGTCTGAGTATATCATCATCAGTTGGGTCTTGTTTGCATTGTATGTTTATTTTACTGCTTGACATGTCTTCATCCATCCACCATCAAGTCTATTTTAGGTAGTAGTTGTTAGTTTGTGATGGTGGTGGATGTATGTTTTTAGTATTTTAGAGTAGATGATAGTATTTGGTTTGTTAAGCAGGTATTTGTAATGGTTATCAATCTAGGATAATGATGAATGAAAATGCTTGTTTGTAATAATGGGTAAATCGTAATGGTTTGTGATCAAGTGAATGTTGCTTGTTATTGTGAAGTATGTTGTTTGCTTGTTTAATGCCTAATCTGATTAACTTAGGACAGTCAACAAACCAAAAGGCTTTAGTTTGACTTAATAAAGTCAACAATCTGATCTATTTTGATTATTCAATTGTAAACCTTTGTGATTCGTAACCATTTTAGCCAATTCATTGTTTGGAAATGTACCTCTATAGTGTACTTTTGGTTGAAGAAAAAGTGTTGACTTTCATTAAATGGTAAATTGTTGAGCATGGTGCCATAAACTTTGTTTGACAAAATTAAGTCAAACATTAGATGAGAATGTACATATGCAGTTCAGTTTGTATCCAAGAGTATGGAATGTACATAGCAGTTCATTTAGTGAACATATGCAGATTCATTGCCAATAAAAAAAATCTACTAACTGCTCTTTGGTAGAAACATGAGAAGGTAGAAATGACTATACAATAGGTATACAATTGATATTTATGCAAGTTCTACTATACTGTTAATGTGACAGTACTAACTCTACAAAGCTAGCATCACTAACTAACTCTACAAAGCTATCAGTACTAACTAACTCTAGCAGCACTAACTAACTCTAACAGTACGAACTCTACAAAGCTAGCATTACTAACTTAACCAACTCCTCTTTTACACTCCCCCTCAAGTTGAGAGGTGGAAGGACTGCAAGCTCCCCACTTGGACATCAGTTTTGAGTGATGATCATCTAGAAGAACCTTAGTAAAACATCTGCTAACTGCTCTTTGGTAGACACACGAGAAGGTATAACTTGTCCACTTTTGAGCTGATCTCTAACATAATGACAATCAATCTCTATGTGTTTTGTCTTGGGGAATTTGAGTTTGTCTTAAGAGTGTGTGTTTGAGGGATGATTGAATGTGATAAACAAGAAGTGTGTACTACCACCGTTTGACTTTCATTATGTGAGGTAGGTAAAGGCGTACAACTTAAAATACTTATTTCCAAAACTACACCTTGAGGATCCACCACATGTGTTTGCATAACGAGGCGTAAACTACAACTGCCAATAAGTGAGTATGTTTCTTTCACTAACTAATTCATATATGAGTTAATTACCAAAATAAGCAAAAAAAAATCGGTTTTGGTCCAAGCTTTGGTTTAAATTTTACCTCTATCTCATTTTGGTCATGCTCAACTGCTCGATTTAGACCTTTTTGTGAAACGTGTCCAACCCATCTTACACTGAAAGACGAGGGTATATTGGACATTTAACACTATTAAGAATATGAATCATCTTTAAATGATTGTATGGTCTTTTATAAATGCATAGAATGTTACACTGAAACGACAGGCAAGCGGGCAACAAGCTGCGCCGCTAGCCCTTTTTGAATAACAAAACTTAGTCTTTTAAAACTACATTCAGAGACCTTGGGGTCGTAACATTGCCATGCATAACCCTTTGGACTCTTTTGATCAGCTCCACAGCCTCAGATGCAAGGAAGCAAAATGTATCAAATGCAAAAGGTATAAACGCGTGTTGGTTATCAAGGCATGCTTTCTCGTGTTTGGTTACTTTGCACGAAGCGGCTTTCAAAGCAGCCTGACCTGCCGTAAAAGCATGATTCCCCAATCCCACAAGTGGAGAAACCCCCGTTAGATCTACACAAGCATGTTTCCCTCCTATCCATCCAAAGACCAAAATGTCACCTGGTCTAAGTGTCGATCTTCCTTCCATCGGGTCCGTCAAGAAATTCACAGGTGCTTCTTTCTTAACTGAAATCCCAGCCCGCCTGAATATGTCAAAAAGAACATCCCTAACCAAATCGTGTCGGTATTTGAACCCCGGAAGCTCTTTACACTATTAATAATAAGATAAAACATCAAATCACATATAATTTTATTATAAAAATGATACGTGTCGAGCAATGAGTGGAGTCGAGTAGCTGAACATTTAAGCATGACCAAAATAGGAAGATGGGTTAAAAGTTGCCTATTCATTGGACCACCATCAACTTTTAGGCTTAGTTTGGTAATTAACTCTTCATATATTGCCAAAACTACATTTACTAGCACTCTAAGGTCTATAAACAAACCACTCAGTCTACATTTGGTCGAACACTTGTCTTACACATATAATCCACAACATTTTACCCAAACAAAATAGACAATTCAGTCGGACATTCCAACAAACACTTGGATTAAACTCAAAACATACAATTCACAATGCATTTTTTTTTTTTTTTCAATATTAATAGAAACACTTGAAGCAATTAAAATGAAAAGTAAGCTAACTTAAGATGAATAAAATATTTAAAATAGAAGCAAATAGAATCTAATCCTGAACGTGTTATTGGCCGGTCATTGGGTAAGGGTTGCATCAACATTTTTTAAAAAGATGATTAATATATGCCCGCTTGAAGGAGCTTGAAGTTATAAACAGTACCAAGTCTATTTCTTTTCATGTAAGTCATTTGATTAAAATAAACACACTAGCTTCACAAGAATTACAGTGGATATGGATTTATCGTCAATGTGGTTACCGGAACTGGTAAGCAACATATATGTACGCTTGCATATTCTAGCTAGATTTATACATATGGGAAGAAAGAATATATATTATTGGTTTGAATATTGCAGGAAACTGAAGATGGTGGGTTCATGACTCAATATGATAACATGCACAACCCATATGATATGGTTGATTCTTTTTCCTCAGAGAACATTCAAGAAAAAGAATCTTCCATCGAAAGATTTTTTTCCTATCAAATAGGCAGTACCCCAAACACTGTTGCTGCTACTACTGATCATTCCTCCTCCAACACTAATTTCACCATATCTTTTAGAGATATAAAGGCTAAAAGAGAGATCTCCATCTGATGATTATGAATCTGTTGGTACTAGAAAGGCTCCGACCCTTGCCAGGAGTCAAGATCATGTGTTGGCTGAGAGGAAAAGAAGAGAAAAGTTAAATCAACAATTCATTTCTATGTCTGCTCTCCTTCCAAACCTTAAAAAGGTAGTATCAATTTATATTTTTTTCTTATGATTGATCACTATTTTCTTTAGACCTCCATTTTGACATAAATAAGGTATTTGAGATCCATGTGATGATGTGTTATTTCTTGGGCTGCTTTAGATGGATAAGGCATATGTGTTGGAAGAAGCAACAAACTACATAAGAGAACTTCAAGATCGCATGAAGGAACTCGAGGCATCATCAGGCCCTAAGAGAAAGGAAGACGATTCATCTCCAAATGAAACAAACTCTGGAGATCATAGTGCGGGTGTCCCGTCGAAATCATCTGCTGAGATTGAAGTGCGGATATCAGGAGGCAGTGTGCTAGTAAGAATTTATTCTCATAAAACCTATTCATTGACTGTGAAAGTGCTCAGCCAGATGCAGAGGCTTGGGTTTAACATCATCAATAGCAGCACGATGCCTTTTGCTAATACTATCACTGTCATTACCATTCTTGCACAGGTATGTCTTCAAACCCTTATCAATCTGAAGGAAAAATATAGATCCCAAGTTTTAATTTAGTTTTTTGGATAACTAAGAATTCATAATATTATATGACTAAATGTGATAAATTTGAACATATACAATTTAGATGCCCTGAATTACCGCTTGAATCGATCTCTAAATGTCTGGTTCACTTTTTATTCATTTACCAGATTGAGGAAGACTTCGTCATGACAGCAGCAGATCTAGTGAATAAGCTTCAACTAAGTTAGCTTCCTGAACTACGATGACATGCAACTACAAGTTCAAGATTTCCACTTTCAGATTGTATTCCAGGTCGAGTTTAGTCATTGTTATTATACTTGATAAATTCACTTATCTTTGATCCAGATAGCCACTTATTTTTTAAAGTGACCGATCTTTTAAGACTATTGCAGTATATTCCTCAATTATGTGTTCTTCTTAACATACCCTTTGTTAAAAGAGGAGTTCATTAACTCAATATTTGTTTCAAATTTTAGTTTTTGTATACAGATATTCAAAACGATAGCTAATTTGTGGGAAAGTTGTGACAGATTTCTCATAGATATTTTCAACAAATTAATTTTGGTGTGTAATTTGTCACTAATCCATTAGAAATTTTCCACATCTTTCATTTTGTGAGAAAAATAAGTGGGAAATACTAGTTTGTGTAGTAGTTAAAGCACTTTCTTTAGGAGGTTGCATAACCCTTACAAAATCCTTTCTTGGTAACATTAAGGTATATTATTTCTCTACCTTTAAGCTCATAAGTTGGTAAGTAATAACACTACAACATTCGGTGCCATCGAAGAGGACTTTTGGCCACCTTTGGCGAGGCCTAGTCCTCGCTAAAGGTCATTGGCGAGGACATGTCCTCGCCAAAAGATCCCGCCAAGACCTTGTCGCTAATACTTTTGGTGACGACTTGTGGGTCCCGCACATTTTCTCAGTCAAACGTTAAGGGAATCGGGCCAACAGAATTTTGGCGAGGACAAGTCCTCAGAATCTTCAGATTGTGCTCCGCGATGAATGAAAGTGGTATATCCTAGAGAATCCCATTGTCCCAGCACATGCGGGTAACGCCCCAGCAGCAGTCAGGAATGCTTATACTAAGCATGTCAATGACTTGCTAGACGTTGAGTGTCTAATGCTTTCCATTATGGCACTCAAGCTCCAAGTCAACAACATGGATACTAGAGCTTTTTTTTGGTTAAAAGGTCAAAGACCTGGTAAATATATTACTCCAAAAAATGCTTAAGTACAAAGGATATGGGTGAATCCCATATATCAGCCCGTTACATAGGCGGAAAAGCTTACATAATAAGATACTTCCTATTCTCTAAATAAAAACACAAACCATTACTCAAAAGATAACACTAGACTCCTATGAAAACAAAATCACTTCCTACCAAGGCCTTGGAGCTTGATACCATACGTGTAATAAAAAGCATCTAAATTCCCTAGAAGATGGTAGACCTGATCCGCATAGTCATCATAATCATCTTCACGATCATAACTACCACCAAATAGGTTCATTGACTCATCAAAAGTGCTCACAACCTCCTCTTTATCACTGTCAGAATCAACAATCTCTCCAACCTTAGAGAATGGGTTAACCCTCTTAGCAGAAGAATTAGACGGAAAATCCTTTTTATTACCCAAATCAACCTT
Source organism: Chrysanthemum lavandulifolium (assembly GCA_022545495.1). Lineage (NCBI taxonomy): Eukaryota > Viridiplantae > Streptophyta > Magnoliopsida > Asterales > Asteraceae > Chrysanthemum > Chrysanthemum lavandulifolium. Next base: position 280,586,670 of record CM040243.1, on the reverse strand, counting down.
TTTAATAGGATTACGATCATCATCATCGTAAGAGTAGCTTTCCCATCAATAAGAAGCTTTTCAAACTCCCCAATTTTCTCAACAATAGGGGTAGGACTAACCTCGTTAGCTTCCATTGAATCACTCACAAACGGTTCATGCAATGTATTACTAGTCTTTGGAGACTCATCCTTCTTTTCTTCGATTGTAATACCAGCATCCACATCCTTATTCACTTCTTTAGTAGGAATACCAAAGTCATCAGTATCATCCATACTAAGGGCATCAAATTTATTGGATGTAGCAACCTTCGTTCCACTCGTACTAGGCACATCATCGGCCTTTCTCTTAGTGACATCGACTTACTTAGGTTCAGCAGGAGGCTTTTTGGTTTAATATTGGAGCTTCTTACCCATATTAAGTTTCAGAAACCCTCCTTGACCCGAAGTAGTTGGACCACCTTGCTTACCATTCTTCTTGTGGTTGACAGTTTGGAAACCATCATTAACACTCTTAGTAGGCTGAATAGGGGGTAAAACAGATTGTGGATAATCAACAAGAGTATGACCAAAGATCTTACACGTATTACATCGAGGAGGTTTCCACTCGTATTCAACCCGTATCTTCTCAATAGTTGAACCCGACCCATCAAGTAGGGGTATTTCAACAGTTAGGTTATCCCTAAGTACCTCATCCGCCTTAACTTCAATCTAACACCTAGCAAAACTACTTCAGACTACTTTTCAAACACAGGCTCAGACCAAAAGGTTTGATGCAGTTTTCAATTTAAGTAACTGCAAGATGGCTGAAGGTTCACCCGTGAGTGCGCATGTAATGAAGATGATTGGGCACATTTGTCGACTTGAGAGGCTAGGTCAAGTCATTGCACCTGAGCTTGCTATTGATTTCATTTTGAATTCTCTAAGAAAGGAGTATAAGCAGTTTATATTCAACTACAACATGAATAATATTGAAGGTGGGGCCATAGCTGAACTCAAATATGCTCAAAACTGTTGAAAGGGGCATGGAGTAGAAGTAGAAAGATGTGCTGGTGGTTACAAATAGGATGTGTGGCAAGAAAAGAGGTAAGTGGAGAGGAAGATGAGGCAAAGGAAAGAAGAATAAGACTTCCAAGCCAGTATTCAAGGCAAATAAATCCAACCCTAGATTTTCTTTCTACAAGTGTGGTGAGCCAGGTCATTGTTCGAGGACTTGGCCAAATGGTCCAACTAAAAAGAGGTGGGAGTGTTTTCATGGCATAACAAATAATTATATTGAAAAAATCACGTGAGCCTTTGGATCACACACATATACACTTACATTTTTTATAATGTATTTATTGAGTTGGACTTAATGAATGCGCATTGTACTCAAGTAATTGGATAACCCATTAACTTAGGTCCAAGAATCGGCCCATAGAGTTTAAAAGAAAGGATTGGAAAGTCCAAGGAGCTAGATGTAAATTATGGGATGATAAGTGTGATTTGATTCTATCAAATCACATGACAATCTTAGAAGATATTCACTCCATTATTCACTCCCCTTTCCTCCTATGGACCGGCCACCAAAAAAACCTCTACTAGAATTTTTGGTTTTGATCTTTGATCCATTTTCTAGCATTGTGCAAGAATGAATCAAGGGGTTGTTGAAGGACTAGCATTCGGTGGTGATTGATTGACGTGTAGTGTGGACTACCTAAGGGATAACCTACTTTGGTTATTGGTTTCATGGTGAATATTGTTACACCCAAACCCGTTTTAAGTATCTTATTACGGATATGACCCTAGATGAGTTTGACAATGGCTAAGATGTTTGACTAAGAATATATGATTGTTTTCTCTAAGTGTAGAATTGGTGCAAGTCTGTCATAGCTTCAATACGGAGTATTGAAAGTCATGAATATGGTGTATTGAGGTTAGCCTGGATACGGCGTATCCAGGGAAGTGAATACGGCGTATTGAGAATAGGCATGGATATGGCATATCCATTAAGATGAATATGGTGTATCGGCCTAAATGAGTAGAAAATGACTAAATGCATTTTTGCTGAGTCAGCATCCTTTTTATGTATCATAACTCTGGATATTTCCAGAGTTATCTAGTGTGTGTGTTGTTGGGACGAACTTAGAGTGAGCGAGGAGGAGAATGGAAGCTTTGATGATCTAGCCTTGAAAGGATTATACTTCCATGGTTACAGGTTGAGTCCTTAGCTCATCTTCTACAAGTAAGTAATGTTTAATTAGTGTTTAATTGATGAATTATAAATTAGAGTTTATGAACCCTAATTTAAGTGAATTGGGTAAAAAAGTGTTTTAAACTAATTATGGGTTATAGTAATTATGGAATGAGTTCTACATGGTTTAAAGGTTAATAGTTTCATGGGTTGATTGTCATATGATCAACATATGATTATATGACGAATTTGGGTTATTAAGAAATATTCTTCGTTATTGTATTTAGGCTATCCGAGGAATGTCAATTCGACATGCTAATGTCGGCATACGGAGGATGGGAAATATCGATATGAAGGCTCTCTACGATATGCGCAAGGAGAAGTTTTGTTATGAAGAAGCCTTTATCTAACCTTCATTTGTACAAAAATGCTCCTTGCAAGCATCATAGAATACCTTCATATCGATTTCTCCCATCCTCCTTAACTCAATAGTATTATGTCCACTTGAGATATTGTTAATGCCTTGAATACAAAATGATCAATTTCACTCGTAATTGTTGTTTTGTTAGGAGGAGATCATGAGATAGATTCTGCTAATAAAGTGGGAGAAAATCTTGGATTATCTTTGGTTTGTCTCCTGACCTGCTACAACAACTCAGGTAGTCCGAAATTAATTCATTTACTATTCTTTTGTTCATTATGTTGTTGTGTTTCGTTTACGTTTCCATGCCGTGATTAGAAAAAAAGTGTTGATGCTTTATAAAAAAGTTGAATCAATTTAAGATAAATGTGTGGTTTTAATGTTCTGAAAAAAATGTTTATTTGAATTTCTTTTTTTGTTTGCTAATCATCTCTATGCTAATCGCGTAGACGCACGCTTAATAGTTCTTCAAGATATAGCTAATAACCTGCTTAAATGTGGCTTTTGGATTGTTTTATTATTTCACCAGACTCACGTATCATTTATTGCATGGTGCACATTAGCTCATTGGAATGGTAATGAGTGTTCTGTTGCTTCAAATCTGTTTTAGTTCTAAAAAGTAGAAACATTTCAATAGTTTAAGGTTTAACTAGTTTAAGACCCGTGTAATACACGGGCAGTTAAATTTATTTTGTTTTAACTGTTTATATCATTAACGTTATAATTTTTTATTTAATCAATGATCCTTTGACGGTGGAGACGAATATGGCTTATTTTCTCTAATAAAACAATCAGCTTTGTAAAGCAATACACAAAAAAGAAGAGCACAACTTATAGTTGTCTTTATGTATCAAAAATGGAGGTGGTAATTTGTGCCAAAAAAAAAATAATAATAAATGATAAAGAGGCCTAATTGGAAGGCTTAAAAAGAAGCCTAAACTGAGGTGTCATTCTCCGGTTGGTGATATCAGAAGGACACACTTTTAGCCCATAACCCATTTAGCCCGTAGTCCGTGCCCGCCCGTAGCCCATGCCCGCCCGGCCCGCCCGTTTTGCCACCTCTAACCACATAGTATTTAAAAGATAAGACCAAATAGGTAAAATTATAAGTTGTGTTGCAATATAACTGTATAAGACTGGAAAATAGAGTGACGTAAATGATCACTGATTAAATTTAAAAACTTTTAAGTAATTTTAAAAGTGAGTTAACATACAGAATTGGAAAATTTAAATATGGAGTATTACTTTCACTCATTCCCAATTCTATGCGTAAACTAATACATTACTTGAACAATTAACAATACACATACTTTATGTAGAAGCAAATATCAGACAACCATGCATCATCATTAAATTTACAAAATCCATCACTTGATGCAAGTAAATATTATTTAGAATGCTAAATAACTTAAAACAACACCAAGAATGAAGGCAAAACAAAGTAACCAGAAAGTACACTTCTCATAAAGTTAACAAAAGGGGGTCTTTCACAGTAGTTACTCACAATTGCTTATTGATGGGTGCCAACAAAAATATGTAGCTACACCTCTTTAACATTCAAATTCACTCACAAATCGATCAACACGTACAAAGGAAATCCTTTTTTTTTTCCTTTTTTTTTCTTTTTGTTTCTTATATATGGAGTTGGAAGCCTCTAAGTTTACTTGAAACCAGAAACATGAAAACTTATCCTGAATAAGAACTTGGTTAGAGCATATTTTATTAATCCACTTATATACATAAACAAACTCACCATTCATAGAAAAACCAAAGTTGTCAAGTGGATTGCTCTTCACCTATTGGATTCATATTTTCTAACCAACCAAACACACCAGGACCAGCTGCTGTGTACTTAAACGAACCAACTTTTCCTTTATTTTTTTTCCTAATCAGACTTTACCCACCAGCTCGGCTACTCATCTCTTTGCCTAATAGTGTTACTTAAGCTAATAATATACACTTTAAGTAGCAATCTCCTAAGATTACATCAAAACATGCTTATAATGTAAAATGACTTCAAAATTTCTTAATGCAGGCATGCCATCAAACATTAGGTTACCAATAAATAAACAAAACACATCAACCAACTTTATTTTAAATACTAAAATGATGTGAACAAAATAATATACATACTAACATCACTATCCCAAAAAGGTATATATTTTGGGAGATCATCAAACTCTTTCTTCTTTGCATATCTTTACAATTTATCAATTGCTTGAAACTTTTGTTCATAAGTTACTAACACAAATACTTGAATAAAAACTATCCCACCCAAAGAACTTACTTATCAAGGCATCTAAAAGAAACAAAAGGCAAATATACAATCCTACTGCCAACTATCAAGACATCGTCTATCTACATGAAGATACTCACTTTTTGAATACACATAGGTTTCTTATGGCCATGATCCCCAGTAAAAGAAGTTCATGAAAACTGATATGTTATACAAAAATTTGTGCACACTCTAAAGAAAAGTATACAGAATTTTAATATTTATAAGTCATAAACCAATTTTTAAATATGCAAACTCAAAATGAAGCATATTGATAACCTAGTGGAAACGTAGGAGACAAAACTATAATATGCAGTAATAATTTTTCAAACGCAAAGTCATTAACCTATTGGTCCACACTGAAACCACTTAAAATTGTATAATATGGATAAAGAAGAAGAACTTCAATAGTTTCCAATTTCAAAACATTGTTAATTATTGAGAGATATATCGACAAACACTTGGATATTTATGCAAGTTTCTTTCAGGCATTTAATCAAACACATTACAGGCACTACCAAAATCACAGCTAAAAGCAGCAGCAAAACTACATGCTCACAGATCAATAAGAGAATTAAACAGAAACAAAAAGTATAGACTTAGATAATTGAGCAAAGTCACTAACAATGTTGTGCCCTAATCATTCCAAATGAAATATAAAGTGACTTATATGTCAAAGTTTTAGAAATAAGTTGTCAAACACGTGGTGAACATAACCAAAATGTTACCTAACAATCAGAAACAAAATACAAATTTACGATTCAAACCAAAAATCAGCAAAAGACAAAAGACAAAACAAAATTAAAACCAAACATAAAGATTTGAATCATCGGTAAATAATGTCTTACCAGAGTAAGAGCAGGTAAAAAAGAGTAGGAGCAGAAAAAGATCGATTAAAGCCTAGTGACCACATACCAACGCCGGAAAAGTCATAATCTATCATAAAGAGGGGATTTCAGTATCTATTACAATCAAAATCGATTCGTACCTTAGAATCGATAGAAGGTATAAAATCTCAGCTAGGTGAAGAAACTTGAAAGAGACATGAAATTAAAGTGAGTTAAATGAAGCAAGTTGAAGAGGGGTAGCTGGATAATCAAAAGGAAGCTTTGAATTTGAATTTTAAATTAGCAATTCAACATTTGCAGCATTTCAAGGGCTGCTCGTGTTTCAATGTTGCAGTTATTATGCTAAGTTTATTATTTTTTAATTAAAATTTGAAGACACATAAGTGACATCATCACTAATGGTATTAGCCAATAATCACATGACACATTAGTAAAATTACATCAGCAAAAACCCTCTTTTAATAGTATTAATAGAAGATTTATGCATAAAATGATATTTTATTATTTTTTAGTTGTGACCATAAAGCAGTAGACCTCCTCCACCTCCATGATTTGAGAAAAAAGAATTCAAACTTCTAGAGACCGATGACATAAATAATGATGATGTTGTTGATGATGACAATGGCAAGTATAAGTGTTAAATTTAAGATGTGACAAAATGATGATAATACTAAATTGTTTAATTTTTGAGACGAAAAGGACAACGTCTATTTTTCATAGCGGTTCAGATTCAGATGATTAAAAAGCCAAAATTGTTGATAAAATACGCTTACCTAAAGAAAGATGGGAAACGGAAGAGGATGTCGCAAAAGTCATTTGGTGCAAATTCTTTCACCCTATCGTCTTTTGTTTCCCATCTTTCTTTGGCTAAGCCTATTTTTCACTATTTTGGTTTTATGATGATCTGAATCCTTTTTTTTGTTACAAAAAGTGAATTTATATTAATAATCACAATTACAATTTACATCAATGAGACAAGAGTAATAAACATGCCTAATCTCTTTTATACTTTCCACACTAGATACAAGACTTAAAATACGTGAACTATCTCGACATCACTAAGAGACATCACTAGGAAACAATCTCAAGACTTCATCGAAGATCGCAGCAAACAAAACTCCGCTTTGCGGACATTTTGCGCTTCAATATTCACCTATAAATGCACCAAAGACCATATTTTTTACTACATTTCCTAACCCAATCCAAATCAACCCATTCAAACCACATCCACAATTGATTGATTTGTTTATTGAGAAGGCATCATCAAGAAAATATAGCCCCCATTCACACGATGATGATCTCAATCTTAACTGCTCACAAAGAATAGAATTACTCCTTTTGTATTCAAAGCGAACTACATTTACCATTATCATCATCGTTGTCATCTCTTTTAAAATTGATCGGGCATTGTTTAATGAGAAGAACGTCGCTAATGTATTTTAATCATGTTTAGATATTTTATTACAACTACATTTATGATTTATATTCATTTTGATCAAAAGAGCTCGGTACTTTGTTTATATTTGGTGTACTACAAGTTACAGTTCGCAAACTCCCGTTCACTCAAAAAGCTATGACTTTTTAATGGTTTCATCTGAATGGTAACATATAGTATTTTGGTTTAATTTTTGGTTTTATGCTATTCATGGATTTGTGGATATGTGTAAGTTACCCGTCCTATGACCCACAACTCAAAATGAGCCTTGGTACGAGACGCGGACATTCACATGTTGCGGTTCCCTCCGATCCATTCTCGGGTTGGGTTAGGGGAACATCCGAGCGATTTAGATCTTTTAAAATTAAGCAAGCATTGTTTAATGAGAAGAACGTCACTGATGTCATCTCTTTTAAAATTGATTAAGACATTGTTTAATGAGAAGAACGTCGCATATGTATTTCATTAATGTTTAGATCTTTTATTACAACTACATTTATGATTTGTTTACTCATATTTGATTAAAAAGCTCGGTACTTTGTTTACATTTTTTGCACTTCCTAAAAACAAGTTAAAGTTCACAAACTCCAGTTCACTCAAAAAGCTATGACTGTTCATTGGTTTCATCTGATTGGTTAACGGATAGTATTTTGGTTTCATTTTTGGTTTTTATGTTATTCATGGATTTGTGGATATGTTTAAGTCGTCCGTCCTATGACCCACAACTCAAAATGAGCCTTGCTACGAGACGGGATATTCACCATTGTTGTGGTTCCTCTCGATCCGCTCCTTGGTTGGGTTAGAGGAACATCCTAGCGATTTCATTTGTGATTGTTTAATACGCCATAATTTTGTATATTTTAACTTTGATTTGGTTATAATCGTGATAGTGTAGGTAGGAGTGCATTATGTTCATAACTCATAGATACAGTTTATTAGCATTGATCTTAATTTAGAAAAAATTTACTTTTCCAACACATACAATAGTATAATATACAAACACTACGCCTCAAAGGACATGTTGAAATCCTTGTTTCTAAAATTTACTATACTTTCACACTAATCTTTGTAATCTTTTTTGTTAACTTTTGATAAGAATTAAACTTTGAAAATTTTGTTTAAGTTGCTTCACTTTATTGTCATGAAAAATATCTATCTTACATAGTTTTATCACTTAACACTTTCAAAGGGATCTACACTAATATGTGACAACTAATATTTTGGTCTCTAATGAAATTTGTGATGAAATTTGTTCTTTCACTATAGCGTAGTGTTTGGTATATCGTAATAAAAGCGTAATATGAAATATTATTACAATGTAATGAATAAATGTTGTTTGTTTACATTTATAAAGTGTAATGATTCATTACTAGTAATGATCAAAACCATTTCTTAGGGGTCTCCATGTAATTAAAATTACATAAAACTACATCATTAATTAACCGCATTAAATAAATTTTCTATCATTAATGGGTATTTTAGTCTTTTTATTATCGATTATATTACGTCTTATCATACAAACCAAACATGATCAATAACTACAATGAATCATTATATTACACTTTTCATTCCATGACATCGTTTATTCTATTCAGTTGACATTTCATTCCGTCTTACCAAACGAACCCTAGGTGTTTTTTCTTGGAGCGTTAATATTTACGAAAATTGGAGATTATAACCAAATTGCCAATATAGTTGTATGTGAAATCATTAATACTCGAATGTTACTTGATACCTTGTCTTTGTTTGTAAGTATAACTTAAAATGGAAAACCTGGTTAATTATATTCGATCTTATATTTGTTTGTAACTCAAAATGTCTTTTCATTTGTCGTTTTCCCGACATTTATATGGATGATTTACTGTAGATTTGGGTCCAGATTTTATTGCCTTTGTTAATTCGTGTTTGACATAATACAGATTGGCAGCTCTACTTAAGAAACTTATCTTGATTCATTTTTATAATATCCATGAATATATCTTGAGATTCTTTGTAAATAAGGAATATAAAGTTCGTGGGATCCTATTTCGTATAATATTTAGTGGTAGTTGTATTTTAATTTACATTATACCCAAATCCGAATACTAAATCACCACGTTCTTTTAAAATAACATGGAACAGCTGTTGGTGGTAATTCGACCAGCACCATGTTAAGATAATCAAAGTGAGCAGCAATACTACTAAAGGCAAAAGTTCAATATATATCTCAAATTTACCGTAGATACAATAAATCAAGCATAACCATTCATTTTTTTAATAAAATAAAATAAAATAAACTATCACCTTTTTTTAAAAATTAAATATCTAGCAAACCGTTAATCGTTACACAAAAGAAATCATACAATCGCGATGATGATTAATTATCTTTCTATAGATATGCACTTCTATATATTTTTAACGATTTTTTTTCAAAATTTCGGCTCAGAAAAATCATATATGATTTGTGAAAATCATATGTGATTCGATTTTTACAAATCATATATGATTTTGGCAAATCATAGTGATTTGCAAAAATCATATATGATTTGAAAAAAATCACATGTGATTTGATTTTTACAAATCACGTATGATTTTTAAAATCATATATGATTTTACAAATCATATGTGATTTTTCCGCTAAATTTTTGAAAAAAAGTTTGTCGAAAATATGAGAAGTGCATATCTATAGAAAGATAATTTAATTCTCGTCACGATAGTGTATTTTTTGTAGTTTGAAGATTTACCGTCGCAAGATATGTTGTTAAAAAAAAAGGTAAAAATGGTCTTTTAATTAATTTTGATAAAAAATGCATGACTAAGATTAATTTTTTAGATCTATGGCAAATATGAGATCTATATAGATCTCAACTCTACCACTAGGTGGTTACCAGATATCACTTGGAATCGTGTAATCACTTTCCAAAGTAAACTATTCGACCCTATACCTGGGTTACACGAATATCTGCTTGAGATAAGACCAAATGTTAGTTATTGAATTAGGCACAATCAATAACCCTTGCGCATATAAGTGTTTAAGCTTTTAGTTTGTTTATCCTGGTATTGTTCTTTTTCAGTGTGTCTTCAAGCTCAAGATGTCACTCTCTATTTATAGTAGAGAACACTCAATACTAATTAATGGACATTATGTATGATTAACGCCCAATTAATCACCCATAATAAACCTATATTATCATAGAAATAGTGGTTACATGACTAATTAAACGTGGTCATAAAGCGGTCATAACACCAATTGAATGAGTCAAAGTCATGTTACAAATTAATCAACGCAACACTACCAAGAGGAACCAAAACACTAGCAAGGGAACCAAACACTACTAGCGTGAACCATCGCAGAACCATTACACTAGCATCAGGAACCATAACACTACCAGTAAGAACCATCAGTTACTACACTAGCAGTAGTAACCAATACACTAGCAATACAAACCACTTTGAGTCAGGGTGTTCAGGGACCTCATGGGGGTACACTCCGTACCTCCTTACCCAAAACCAGGTGTGAACTAATCCCACAAGTGCACTAAATTTTCCAACAATCCTCTCCAAATTTAGTTCACTTCCTTTCAAGAAAAACAAACATACAACAAAACATGTGCATAAACGAAAATATCCTGAGGATTGTATTTCCATCTTAGTACATTACACGTTCGAATATTCGAGAATCAGGGTGTTCTAAGAATTAAACCCTTCAACCCATTTGAATACCTGAAGATAAAATACACACAAGTTTTCAAACACTTAAATGCTCCCCGACACTTTACAAGCCATGTGTCCATATCCAAATTCATAAATGTTGCAAGAGCCAAAGTCCAAAGGCTCCACAGGCGGCAATACTTCAACATTCACATAGGTGGTTCCTTTTATTCATGCTCCTGCCAAGCAATTTTTCAAAGAAAATTAACCATTAAGAAGTAAAGACTTCGTCCTCCTTTTCAACAGGTTCTGAGCACAACCTTGGGATGTAATATAAACATGTGCTATAGTCAACTGAATGTTCAGCTTTCCACATTGAACTCAGCTCCCATGTTTCCTTAGGAGGGAGTTGGGTGTCCTAGCATTCAGTGACTAAATAGGACTTAAACCCATCCCTTTAGCAGACTTTATAACCAAGTCTCTAGCCAATCCCTTCGTCAAGTGATCAGCTAAATTTTGTTGAGATCTAACAAACTCTATAGATACCACCCCATTCATGATAAGCTCACGAATCATGCTATGTCTGGCACCTAAGTGTCTAGACTTCACATTGTACATCTGGCTATAAGCCTTTGCCAATATAGCTGCACTATCACAAGGGATAGAAATAGGTGCTATAGGTTTATGCTACAATGGAATCTCAAGAAGCAAGTTTTTCAACCATTAAGCTTCTTTACCAGCAGCTGCTAAGGCCACAAATTCAGATTTCATTGTTGAACTGGCGATGCAAGTTTGCTTCTTGGATGCCCAAGAAATTGCACCTCCACCAAGTAGGAATACCCGACCCACCGGTAGACTAATTGTCTTGATGTTCATGATCCAAGTTGCATCGGCATCCTTCCCACCTCAAGGATAACCAAGATATGAGAGACTATAATCCATAGTTCTCTTCAAATGCTTCAAGACCCTACGAAATGTTTGCGTTGATGAGCATTAGGATTACTAGTATACCGCTCAATTTTCTCACCGCAAAACCAATATCGGTCTTGTACAAGTCATGGCATACATCGAGCAGACCAATTACCCTAGAATACTCAAGTTGAGATACAACCTTGCCATTATTAGGCATTAGCTTCTCACAAGTTGTTAGGATTTAGTAAATCCAGTTATTAAAGTATCGGTCACCTCAAGTATATGTAATCGTTAGAAAGCTCGTAGTCGTAGTTATTTTATGTTAGATAGTATTTAGTTAAGTAACACCGTGGAGGACGGACGGGTCTTTACCCACTGTATGCCTGATCCACAGCCCGTAGGTGGCGTTTATGTAAGAAACTATAAATACCCTCTACCTCCCAAGGTAGAGGGTTGGAGCTCATAATAATACTTTTACTTTCTCTCACTAAGTTCTCAAACCTCTAACTCTTTCTCTCTCTAAAACCTCAAGTTATACGCCCATATTTGATCATGATTTGATGTGTTTGTGAAATCCAATATGCTACAAATGGTATCAGAGCCATGGTTTGATCATCTCTCTTACATGTCCTTGGATTTCTAGTGGTTTTATATGGTTTTTGGGTTTGAAAAAGTTTAGTGGTTTTTTCATCATTTGGATCATTTCTTGTGTTAAAGTTTGAATTTTGATTGTACTTTTGTGTTTAGAATCATTGTAAGTGCTTGGGTGTTGATTTGGAAAGCTTGAATCACTGTGGTTGGGCTTGTTTTGGATTGAAAAGGGTTGTGATTAAGTTTTTCTTGCTAGCGACTTGACTCTCGGATAAGTTTTCTTCGTAGCGACTTGCTTTGTTATTTTCCAGCGACTTGTAGTTGAAGTGGTAGCGATTTGAGCTCTAGCGACTTGTTTATTGATACAAGGCGACAAATAGTACAAAGTAGTGGAGGTACCACTCCGGCTAGCGACTTGTTCAACGTAGCGACTTGTCTTTATTATTTTCAGCGACTTGACTTTGTTGTGACTAGCGAGTTGCTCTTTAGCAACTTGGCTTCTTAGCGAGTTGTTCCTTAGCGACTTGCCCACTTAGCGAGTTGCTCTTTTGCGACCTGTCAACTTAGCGATTTGTTGCTTTAGTGACTTGTGTTTAGCGACTTGGTTCATAGCGACTTGTGTTTAGCGACTTGGTTCATAGCGACTTGAGCCTTTTAAGCAAGTTGTTACTTAGCAACTTGGTGATTTAGCGACTTGTCTTCAAGGGTTATCACGACTTGGTTGATTATTGTTTCTAATACGGTTTTCTCTTGATTTAGTAAAATCCCGTGAAAGAATCTATTTCCCGGTTTAATCATAGAGTTATAAAATCCGTGATATCTCAGTAAACATGTCTACCAACGTGCCTACAATCATCTCTTATGTAGCCGAGGACGTTCAGCAATTGGATTAGATACTAGTCCACCCATGCTTGATGTAACCGACTATGACTCATGGGCTCAACGAATTAGGTTGTATTGTCCAGGAAAGGAAAATAGGGTAAACATTCTCAAGTCAATTGATGAAGGACCTTATCAAATTGAGACTACCGGAGATGTTCTTGATATCTGCTGCAGATGGTACAATGATCTTAGGTCCAGACGGACCAAAGACGTATGATGAGCTCGATGATAAGGAGAAAAAGAGATACGATGTTGATATCAAGGCTTCAAACATTATACTTGTGGTCTTCCAAAAGATATCTACAAGCTTATCAATCACAACACCGAAGCCAAATTTGTTTGGGATAATGTCAAGATGCTTCTCTCGGTTCTGAATTAACTAAGGAAGACAAAGAATCACAACTGTATGATGAATTTGAGAACTTTAAGATGAAACTAGAAGAAAATGTCTATGAATATTATGTGAGATTCCACAAGCTTGTGAATGACACGAGGAATAACAAAATGACCATGCCAAATATTCAGCTGAACTCAAAGTTTGTGAACAACATGAATCCCGAATGACACAAATTTGTCACCTTTGTGAAGCTAACAAAAGGATTAAAGAACACCAACTATGAGCAACTGTATGCCTTCCTTCTTCAGAATGAGAGACATGCTATGTTTGAACAAAGGATTCTTGAACAGTTCAAATCTAAGCAGGGGAGAAACAAGTTCGTCAAATGATTCAATGACCTTTTACACCAATGTTGGAATTACCACCAAAGCTTCTCAAGTCATAACCACGGGTAATGGTAATTACAAGCTCATTCCCGATCCAAGATATAAGCCTCCGGACTCAAACACACTCATGGAAAACTTCATCAATCAACTGTCTCTCATGGTTAGTCAAAATGAACTCCACTCCACACACCAACAATAACCTCGAGCGGTGATCCAATCCACACAATCAAGCTACTTGTCGAGATGGTAAGGTAGTGGTGCGTAATGTGCAAGGAAGACGGTATGAACAAGGATGAATGGAGCGAGTTATGGTAATCTCGAGTAGGTGGAGGATTGGTGGCTAATCGAATCGTGGAAGAAATGCCAATCAAGGGCAAGCAAAGCCAATCAAATGCTACAACCGTGGTGGTGAGGGACATATTGCGAGGAACCGCACATCTCCAAAACGTCCACGTAATGCGTAATACTTCAAAGACAAGATGTTACTTGTGCGACTCGGGATAATGGAGTAGCTTTGGATGAAGAGGAGTTGTTCCTGCGAAGGGAATGCTAAGACATATGATGTTGATGTGGATGAGCAACCAATTCAAGAAATAGGTCACAATCATCAAAATGCCTTTCAAGTTGCGCATCGTGTGATGCATTTGACTCGATGTCAATGATGAACCCATCGCCTGCACAATCTTCATGGCTAGCATCTCTCCTATGGTCTCTCCAAAGGTCTCTTCACCACAACAGTGGTCCATCCAAAGAATCAATCGTCTGGAGGTATTAAAACTATACGATGAAGTGGATGAGAAAAGATACATAACGAAGCACAATCTCTTGAAACTTATGAATCGGATATTGATAATGAGGGTAATAGTAATATTGTCCCATATGATCAATATGTGACACAAAGTGAAAGTGAGATTGTACCAAGTGATGTATCTTCCGCGATCAATGATGAATATGTTTTGATGAATACCTTTGCATGTGCCTCGATGATTCCGTTATCTATGAACTAAATGCCTATAAAGAACAAGTTGCTATTTATGAACAACGTGCTATGTTTGAGTTAACTACTCGTGAGCAGGAAATGGATGACCAAATGCGTACAATTATTAGAAAAAGTAATTTTAGAGAAGAAGTGTTAAAACAAAAGTTAAACTCCTTACAAGAAAAGCTTTCTAAAACTGTTAAGCAAAAAAGAGCTTCAAGATAATGTTAAAGTGCTTAAACAAGAATTTAATGCTAAGGAATCAAAACTGTTGAATGACTTTTCTAATCTAAAACTTTGAAAAACAAGCTTGTGAATAAGTTATGCGTGCAAGGAACACCATTCAGATCGCTCACATGATCACTAAGCATAGAGTCTTAAGCAATATGCATGATTTCCATAGTAGAGGAACCAAATCCAGTATTGTAAAAGAGCTAAAGCTTTCCATAAGATTGTATATGATGGTAATGAGATCCTTAAGCCTAGGCAAACACCTTCATGTATTGGAAGCACGGAAGAGGATAAAAAATTAGAAGATGCCTCTAGAGAGAAAATGGATAAGAAACTAGAAGATCCTAAGTGTAAAAAGAATAACATAATGATCAAACCCCATGATTACACAAAAGAAAATTGAATCTCCCTGAACAGGTTTAAGCCTCAATCTCAATTAACCACAGAACAAATTTTTTGGAAGAAAGACATGGATAAGCAAAAAGCAAACTTACTTGTTGAAACAAACACTCCCCTTAGGAAAGTGCTGCGACTCACATGTATCCTCCGAATACACCAATGCATTTAGTTCCTAGAACTATTGCCACTAATAACAAGACCTTAATCACCTATATGTTGTTTATCAATTATTTGTTGATTTTGAGAAAACATGTAAGAAGAATCACACCTCTGGGGATAATTGAAGGGAAAGGGGTTTGAGCAAACTAAAGAATGCTATTTAACTGAGGTCATGCCTTTCTTTAAACAATTAAAAGGTCAATTTGAGAGTCTTCAAAAGGGAATTAACTCAAATATCAAAGAAATGGTAAAGGAATTTGATGCAATGATAGTTGAGGTAAATGATTATGAATGGGAACTCAAATATAATGAAATTGAAAGGAAGAATTTGCATATCTTAAATGAGAACTTAGTATTAAGTTGTGTGGCTCAAGATGTATTTTATACTGTTACTAAGCATTCTATTACTGCTTCTCAATTTCATGAATTAACTGTTGCTTTGAAAGTCTCCCATGATCGTGTCATTGAGCTTGAAAACAAAAACTCAGAACTAAATGAGAAAAATGATCAGGATGAGTATGATAATTTGGTAAAACATTTTTCTAAACTAGAAGTTGAACATTTTGATTTGCAACTAAAATATCAACATCTCAAGGAAAATGTCAAAACCTCAAACATCAAGACATCCTCAAATGTTCCAGAGTTTGATGCACTTTTTGAAATAAACAAACATGACGAACATATTCAAGCTCATTGTAACACGATCGAAAGTTGAAAGCCCAAATTTCACAATTAAAGGGTGAAAAGAACAACATGATCTGCTCCTAAATGCCTCCTCCTTTAGATTCTCGGTGTTCTCAAACTTTTCATCTTCAAAATTTGGTTAATGTTTTACAAAAGGAAAATGAGAGTTTTCTAGAAGAAAATGAAAAGTTAACGACACTTTAAAGAGTTATATGATTCAATGAAAGTCACTCGTGACAAGAACAACGAAAAAATAACGTCTTTACAAAAGGAAATTGAGAATCAAGAGTCAAGAAAAGGGAAAATGCCACTTGTCTTTAATGAGAATGTTGCATCAAAGTCATCTGATCGCAAATATATTGTGATTATTAAATACATTCCTCCTCATCTTTGAAATAACGAACTTGTGTTTCATAACTATTTCGCTCACCTTAAGGATAGTCTAGAATGTCTCCGTGAGATTGTAGAAGAGGATTTCATAAATAAGCCACTTGATAGAAATTAGGTTTGCTTGCATTCGAGCCAAACGATCTCGTGAGTCATTAGAATGTTTAATAGCAATGATAACGCTACACGCGTCGTTCGGGGTCAAAGGAACTTCCTTTTCTTGAACAAGTTTTATAACACCCTAGCGTGAACCTAATCGTTGTAGTGTAGTATTAGGGTAAGCCACGGTATTGATATCGTTCTCTGGGGAATAGGAATGCTAGTGAGAAGTTACTACGCTAAGGTTGGGGTTGAAGAAGATTATTTTTATCTTTTATAAATTTTAAGGAAAGGAAAGGTACGAATCTCGGGGTTTGGATTTGGGGGTTGGTATTTCTACCGATTACTATACTTATCTAATTATCTAATCTAAGGTGTATGTACTCTATGTCTAATTATTGTGTGCTCGTATGTTAGTTTAAAGATGTGTTTACTTAGGTTTTCTTACTCCTTAATTATCTCCTATTGATGGTTGAATTGTCACGTCCTTATTCTTAACGCGTTGTGTGTCTAAAGTCGTAGGGTATGCATTTGTCCCTAACTCTTTAAACTTACCAAAGGGTCTCGTCTACAAGAACCTCTAGGAATTATAAACTCTTACTCTAGGGACCTCTTTGGATGGTTTAGCCTACAACTTCTCTAAGTGTTATAATCTAAGGGTCACAAAGATTAATCAAGCATTAATTACACAACGAATGACCTATTGCATTACTAGATCAATAACAATTAAGATAAGAGACAACCAATCAATATATTCAATAATTAAGTTTCATATTCCCTAAGCAAACACACAAGTAAATTAGCCGGACATGGAGAACATGCAAGCATACACACAAATAATTGAAGACATAATTGAATTAATGAAGTAAAACACTTATCTTGATGTAAGATAGGGTTTGGAACCCTAAAATCTTGTACAAGACAGCCTTGGTTGGTTTAGGTTTTACTCCAAAAGACTACACTCTAAACCGAAAAATTCGATTCTATATATAAGATTACAATCGCGACGGCGCCACCTTATGATTTGTGATGCCGTCGGTCGCCGTCGTTAGGGTTTCATCTTGGCCACGTTAGTCTTGCGACGGCGTCACCTTGTGATTGTGACGCCGTCCCCTTCGATCTCGGCGCCGTCAGTATCAAATCTAGGCCATCCGAGTTGCGACGGCCTACTTTTAAAGCGACACCGTCACTTGAAAATAAGCAATTTGAATCTTGAGCCGTCACGGAAGTGCTCGACGGCGTCATGATTAACACCGACGCCGTCCCTTGTATTTCAAAGACTTGAGTGTCTCGATTCTTGACTTTGGCGGTTTCTTCAGATATCCGCGCTTTTCGTCCAAATAAGTGCCATCACAGCAATTTTCCTTCAAGAGACCTAAAAAGTGAAAAGGAACGATATTAAGTAATAACGGATACAAAAGTGCTCAAATAAGGGCTTAAACGAACCCTCAAAAAGGTACATTTTAAAACCTTATCAAGCAACATGTCCTAAATCCTTAGGTGCGAAAGATAAAGCTGTGATGCCTTGTTCTATGCCTAGTTCCAAGTATGCAACCCATTCTATGCCCAACATTAAGAAACCGAACTCTAAAGTGCCTTCAGTAGTTCGCATCCTGCACGCCTAGTTCGGAATGCAAAAGTAGACCAACCAACTAATGTTCCCATAGTTCCCTCTGAGAGTAATCGGTGACATAAAAGCAAGCGGTCAAAGCCTCCGGGCAATACAAAGCAAGATAGGACCTCGCAAGCTAAGAATGTGCATTGGAAGAGAGTAGAAGACCACCCTAGGAACACTAAGTTTGTGTTGAATAAAGCGAATCGTGTTGATTCTAGTATTAGCTATAAACGAATCGTAATTAATTGAATTACGCTACTATCGCAAACCATGTAATGATGATCGCTTGACTTCTCTTACTAATCATGAATGTGGTGTGAATGATTTGATTAATGCTATTAAATGCCCGTTAAAATTGTTAATGTCAAAATCAAGCTAAGAAGGCTAAAAGGCAAATGCGAAAGAAAGTTAGAAAACATTGAAACCCACAGGAAGAAAATTTAGTAATATAGGTTATCAATGGATACCCTCTTGTCGTAAGTTTAATCTTAATGAGTTTTGCCCTAAATTTGCTAAGTAAATGCCCATTAGAAAATGGATGCCTCTTGGTAGAACTATTCCTTTAAGTGAACATACTTTGAATAGGTCAAATACGGACACTAGCACTACATCTATTCCTAATGAGTCCATTGTTTCTACTTCGATGTGGGTGTCCACTTTTATCCGTGTTCAACGTAGATCGCTCGAATCGCTCTGTGGTATTTGGACTCAGTGTTCCAAGCATATATGACCGAGATCGTCATGCTCATGAACTTCGTGAGTAAATTCATCGGATCGTTAGATTCGGGAATGACCATATTGGAGCCATTATGGGTTATGGAGACTATGTTGTTGGTGATAGTGTAATCTCCAGGGTATATTATGTTAAAGGTCTTGGTCATAACTTGTTTTCTGTTGGTCAATTCTGTGATTCCGATCTAGAAGTGGCATTTAGAAAACATACTTGTTTCGTTAGAGAACTTGATGGTGTGGAACTGTTAAGAGGAACTCGTGGTTCAAATCTATACACCATCTCTATCGAAGACATGATGAAGTCTTCTCCAATCTGCTTGTTGTCAAAGGCTTCAAAGACTAAATCATGGTTATGGCATCGTCGTCTCAATCACTTGAACTTCGGCACCATTAATAATCTTTCCAGAAAGGATCTTGTAAGAGGCTTACCCAGATTAAAGTATGAAAAAGATCATCTTTGTTCAACATGCCAATTGGGAAAAAGCAAGAAATATGCCCACAAACCCAAACCCACAAACTCAATAATGGAAGTTCTTCATACCCTTCATATGGATTTATGCGGACCAATGAGAGTGCAAACGATAAATGGGAAGAAATATATTTTAGTCGTTGTTGATGACTACTCTCGATTTACTTGGGTAAAGTTTTTGAGGACAAAGGATGAAACTCCATATGTCATCATCAAACTTATCAAGCAACTTCGTGTTCGCCTTAACAATACGGTTAGAATTGTTCGAGCAGACAATGGCACGAGTTTGTTAACAAAGACTAAAGTCAATTTTATGAAAGTGTTGGAATCACCATCAAAGAAGTGTTCCACGAACTCATCAATGAACGGTGTAGTTGAAAGACGAAATCGAACTCTTGTGGAAGCCGCAAGAACAATGCTAATTTATTCAAAGGTTCCAATGTTTCTCCTGGTTGAAGCCATTGCCACCGCTTGCTACACCCAAAATCGCTCCTCATACACACATCTCATGGAAAACTCCATACGAACTTGTCCATAAACGAAAAACCCGATCTCTCCTACCTTCGTGTGTTTGGTGCGTTGTGCTATCCAATGAATGATGGTCAAGATTTAGGTAAATTAAGAGCTAAAGCGGACATTGGAGTTTTGTAGGTTATGCATCAAACATGAAGGGTTACCGAATCTACAACAAGAGATATCATGGAAACTATTCACGCCACGCTCGATGAGTCGTCCGGGCAAATGGCTCCGAGACAATCCAGTTACGGACCCGCATCTCAACCTTCATCAAGTAGTCCCATCAGCTCTACTCCGGTACTTAATCCTCACCAAAGAACTCCTTATGTACCTCCTTCGAAAATGATTTGAAGAAATTGTTTTATCCAATGTTTGATGAACACTATGAGCCAATTGCTAATGATCATCAAATCCATCAACAGAGCTCGCTATCCATGTCAATGAAGTTAACCCTTCCGCCTATGTCATTAAGTCAAGACGCTGCTGCACGATCACTCTGTCTCATCAACAAATCATCAATCATCGAGTGTACAACATGGAATTGTTTCGGCACCTATGATGGAGATAATCCCTTTGCTACTCCCGAAGATGCCCCTTTGAGAACATATTTGCTCTGAACCATCATCGAACCATCTTCATCGAGAAAAGCGACTCTGCTACTTCAATTCCTCAAACAACCACCACGAACACCTTAGAAAATGGACACATGATCATCCATTGGACAACATCATTGAAATCCTCTCGCCCAAGATCCACTCGTAAACAACTTGCAACCGACACTAGTACAAAACGGATTTGGTCACGCATGGTCGAATGGAACGCCACACATTCGCATATTTGTGTGGTGAAGGTAGGGTGTGCATGGTTCGGTTTGGGTCGGTTTTGGCTAAACCGAAACCGAACCACAATGTTCGGATTTTGTAGAACCCAAACCGAAACCGTTCGGTTTTGGCGGTTCGGTTTTCGGTTTGTTATCGGTTTCGGTTCGGTTTTTTGGTTTTTTCGGTTTCTAACCGTTAATATTTGGGTATGGCCAAATTATACCAACAAACTTGTTTTACGTACAAAATTAGTTATTCTTTTTTACTTTTTTTAATCTAAGCATAATAATGTTTATTGCATAATTCTACAATTACAAACATATAAATGAGACATACATGTACAAGTGAACATACACGTAATCATTATCGAATACTATTGATTTATTCATACAAAACACGCGACACGACAAACACATATATAAAATATAAACATTAAGATAAATATATTATAAATCCACTCACAAAATGAATATGAATTTATAAATTTGATTTATTTAGTTATTTAATCATATTATATTAATTAGATATTATATATTATTATATAATAAAAGCGGTTCGGTTCGGTTCGGTTTTTGCGGTTTGGTTTTTGGACGAAAACCGAAACCGAACCGCATTTTTTGGTTTTTGAAAAAGTAAAAACCGAACCATCGGTTTTTAGTTTCTGTCGATTTTTTCGGTTCGGTTTTTTCGGTTTTCGGTTCGGTTTCGGTTTTTTCGGTTTGTTTTGCTCACCCCTAGCTGAAGGTACGAAAATTGACAACATGTACTAATTAGTCACACATGAAAATTTTGATTGTGTGACCATTAGAACTGTATCGCCACACAATTGAACATTGTGTGGCTAAAGGTATCTGGTGATTTTGTTTCACATCATTTAGCCACATATGAATTTGGAACGCGTGACAAATACAAGCAACCTTGATGCGTTAGTCACATGAAGTAATTTTGTGTGTCTAAATCATAAAGTCAAGTTTTGTCACACATTATTTAAGGTGGTGATATGTTTTGCCAACTCTTTAGCCACATCCGAAATTGGAACAAGTGACAAATGAAAAGTAAGGTTGAAGCATTAGTCACGATATACATATAAACGGTGACAAATATATGTCACACACTTGAACACTTGTGACCAAAAGCCATATATGGTCACACTAAATGTTTTGTCACACATTAGTTAAGTGTAGCCAAAATCCAAAGACATATGTTCACGTAAGTTAATATGTGTGTTTAAAGTTTAGTTTGTGTTAGCTTGCGAGAGCTAATCTATAAAGTCACATTGCTACTAACACCGTGACCAAATGCCATATATGGTCACGCTAAACGTTATGTCACACATATTATTTAAGTGTAGCCAAAATCCAGTACATATGGTCACGTAACTTAATATGTTGCCATTGGATGATCAATAGTCACTCAAAATACACGTTTCGTCATTTTAAAAACCATATGGTCACACTTATTAACACTTTTAGCCACTTTATAGTTAATTGTATGTGACTAAATACCCAAAACAAACATGCTTTGTGTGACTAAATGTTAGAAAAGGCCACACAAACATAAAATTCATGTGGCCATTGGATGATCAATAGTCACACAAAATACACCTTTCTTCACTTGAAACACCATATGCTCACACTTATTAACACTTTTAGCTACTTTATGATTAATTGTATGTGACTAAATACCCAAAACAAACATGCTTTGTGTGACTAAATGTTACAAAAGGCCACACAAACATAAAATTCAAGTGGCCATTGGATGATCAATAGTCACACAAAAGACATATTTCTTCACCTTAAACACCATATGGTCACACTTATTAACACTTTTGTCCACTTTATGCTTAATTGTATGTGACTAAATAACCAAAAGAAACATGATTTATGTGACTAAATGTTAGAAATGGCCACCTAAAAGAAATTTGATGTGGCCATTGAATTATCAATAGTCACACCAAAAACTATTATGTTTTCATAAGCAGAACTAACTACGAATACTAAATGACTTAGCTTATGTCCGCGGACTTAACCTTGTATCGGCAACCTTAACCACTAAAACTAACCTACCGGACTTAACTTTGTCTGGCGCGACTTTAACCACTAAAGTTTTCTCGTTTATAAGTAGACCACAACACAAAAATATATATTTTTTTGGTGCAAAGATGAACTTGTATTAATCAAAATGTGGGTGCAAAGATGAACATCCTAATCCTACAATAAATTTGATGTGGCCATTGGATGATCAATAGTCACACAAAATACACGTTCTTCACTTTAAACACCATATGGTCAAGTTTGTTGCATTTATTGTCTTTCATAATGTAAATGTGGGTTTGTAGGTGATGGCTTTTATAGTCACATTGATATGCACACACAAACACACATTAACACTTGTGCCACACCACAATCTACTAAACTTAGATAAATCCAAACTAATTATATATATGAAGAACTCTTTAACTAAGAGTATTGATTGTTAATCGGAATCTTAACAACGAAAGAAGAACACAAATACTATTTCACTAATAAACTTCTTTTATTAATATTTCTATTCGTCTAAGTACAAGTTCATTTCACTATACTTTAGGGTTCCTTTATACACTTAGGAAAACCTAGTATACAAAACGTGTAGAAGGATATTGACATCTCTTCCTAAGATATCTCTACACGTACATATGCCTTCCTAAACTCTAATAAACTATTCTGCTTTCATAAACAAAACTAACTACGAATACTACCGGACTTAATGTTATCTTGCCAAGATATTATTCTTGGAGCTTTTGATTCAATTAACCTCAAAAGCGATAGCATGCATCATCCTTTCTTTCACCTAACGACTTCTTCTCAAGCATAGCCCTACAAATCTTGTTTGGAAGTGGATACTCCATACGTAAGCATATAAACAATTGCGGTTTCTAATTCTAAACAAAGCACACGACAAGTGTGGAAATATCTCCATCGATCACTTGTTCTTGACAGCCGCTTCCACATTTCATCATCGACATCGGTGTCTCAAACATGGTCTTCAAGTCACCCTGAGGACTCTTTCATATTCCTCTTGGTCTCTCGTCACCATGCTTTTCCATCATCACCGGTACATGGTCTTCAAATCATCCTGGACAAATCACTCAATAAACCGGAAAGTTCACATATATAGTGTCTGTGTGATTTTCCTTACTATCGAGTAAACTACCTTTTCCCATTTTGATGATCTCAACCTTTGCAATCTTAGCGAAGTGTTGAACTCAGGAATGGAGCCCATGGTAAAATCTTCGATGACGGTTCATCAACCTTATCCTTCATGTACTCTTCCACTTCCTTCTTAACATTTGTCTTATCCTTTTCACTCCTTTCTTTCCAGTGGATTTCTTCCTTGTCATATTCAAAAGCGGTTGCTTAACCTCGCCTTCCCCTCTTTCTTTACGTTCTTGGCTTATCACCAAGTTTTTCACTTGAAGAACCTTTTCGATCTCTGCAATCTTCGCTTCTTAGCATCCTTTGGTTGAAGATTGTAACCCTTCCTTTAGCGTTGAAGCTTCCAACTCGAATCCATTGGAATAAAATAATTATTTTGGTACACTACTTTTCAAATTCTCGCTTTTAGAACATCGTTCTTCAATTTCCTTAACTAGCTCAACTTCGGGTAGGATTCCTTGATTTTGACGTAGTGGATCATATAATCCCTTTACTCGCCTTTGGTCAAGGGTCATTCATCCTTTCTCTTTGTCTACGCTCTCGAGAAGCCTCTTCTTCTCATTAATTATCTCAACCATTTTACTTGCATAGTCTTCTCCGCCAATATCGGGAAGGATATCTCTGCTTACTAATATTCGCCTTTATAGTATCCCATTCTTCATCGATGTAGAATTTGGCGATTCCTCAATTTCGACTTTCCTTTTCATTTGTTCTTGAGTTTATTGTGGTTCCTCCTGCGGACTTTTGGCAATCGGCTCATCATCCCTTGTTTGTTCCTTGCGTTTAGCTTCTTCACCGTATCTCCCGCTTGAATCCTAGCAATCTCATTAAGCTAGCTTCCTCTTCATGAGTTGCTTTTGGTCTTCAACGGCTCGTAAGATTCTTGCACTATTCCTTTCCTTCCTATGCACAAACTCCTCACGGTACTACGGATCACTACCGGATTAATATGTTCAAGACTAGTATTAACTTCAACATCAAAGCGAGTATTAAAATCTTCATCGAAGCGATTTAATTTCGGCAGACCACCGGACTTATCTTTAGTAAAGTCACCGGACTTATCCACTCCACTAGAACTTGCGACTTCTTTATCCAGTCTCTTCTTAAAGGATTTCTTATGATTGAAATTCTTAACCAAGATTTCAGTGCTTCCAATCCTTGAGAACTAATTTGAGTTTCCTCGGAGGATTCCTCACCTTCGAGTC
>CM040243.1:280423903-280561212 GCA_022545495.1 Chrysanthemum lavandulifolium | reverse complement strand
ACGTCTCTAGTCATACCATGCAAAAGGAAGCTAAGAAGATCAAGAGTCGAAGTCGTTAAATTATTGAGAATTTTATTATGTACGACATTACAATTTTATATACATTCCAATTTTATTGTATTTGAATATATTTTGAATATATTTTTATATATTAAATTTGTTTTGATATATATTGATTTCTTATATGTGACTAAAAGATTCATATAGTCACAATTATTAACACTTTTTTGTCACAGTTTGCTTAATTCGATGCGTGACTAAATGTTAGAAAAGGCCACACAAACATAAAATTCATGTGGCCATTGGATGATCAATAGTCACACAAAACACACATTTCTTCACTTAAAACACCATATGGTCACACTTATTAACACTTTTAGCCACTTTATGGTTAATTGCATGTGACTAAATACCCAAAAGAAACATGCTTTCGTGACTAAATGTTAGAAAAGGCCACACAAACATAAAATTCATGTGGCCATTGGATGAGCAATAGTCACACAAAACACACATTTCTTCACTTAAAACACCATATGGTCACACTTATTAACACTTTTGGCCACTTTATGATTAATTGGATGTGACTAAATATTAAAGAAAGCGTGCTTTGTGTGACTAAATGTTAGAAAAGGCCACACAAACATAAAATTCATGGGCCATTGGATGATCAATAGTCACACAAAACACACATTTCTTCACTTGAAACACCATATGGTCACACTTATTAACACTTTTGGCCACTTTATGATTAATTGAATGTGACTAAATACCCAAAGAAACATGCTTTGTGTGACTAAATGTTAGAAAAGGCCACACAAACATAAAATTCAAGTGGCCATTGGATGATCAATAGTCACACAAAACACACATTTCTTCACTTAAAACACCATATGGTCACACTTATTAACACTTTTAGCCACTTTATGGTTAATTGCATGTGACTAAATACCCAAAGAAACATGCTTTGTGTGACTAAATGTTAGAAAAGGCCACACAAACATAAATTTCATGTGGCCATTGGATGAGCAATAGTCACACAAAACACACATTTCTTCACTTAAAACACCATATGGTCACACTTATTAACACTTTTGGCCACTTTATGATTAATTGGATGTGACTAAATACCCAAAAGAAACGTGCTTTGTGTGACTAAATGTTAGAAAAGGCCACACAAACATAAAATTCAAGTGACCATTGGATGATCAATAGTCACACAAAACACACATTTCTTCAATTAAAACACCATATGGTCACACTTATTAACACTTTTAGCCACTTTATGGTTAATTGTATGTGACTAAATACCCAAAACAAACATGATTTGTGTGACTAAATGTTAGAAAAGGCCACACAAACATAAAATTCATGTGGCCATTGGATGATCAATAGTCACACAAAAGACACCTTTCTTCACTTGAAACACCATATGGTCACACTTATTAACACTTTTAGCCACTTTATGATTAATTGTATGTGACTAAATGCCCAAAACAAACATGCTTTGTGTGACTAAATGTTAGAAAAGGCCACACAAACATAAAATTCAAGTGGCCATTAGATGATCAATAGTCACACAAAAGACATATTTATTCACCTTAAACAACATATGGTCACACTTATTAACACTTTTTGCCACTTTATGCTTAATTGTATGTGACTAAATACCCAAAACAAACATGCTTTGTGTGACTATACAGTGTTTATGGTCACTAATACGGATTAATCCAACAAAATTTGTACCTAATTAGTCACACATGTTACGGTTTTGGTTACTCTTTTGCAATAGAGACTAAAAAAAAGTCAAACACGTGACCATAGGGTACCTATGGTCGCGCGACCTTTAGTCACACACGGCCGAAAAAACATGTGTGACTATATGTATATCGTCACACATATTCGGTGTAGCCAAATCCACTTTTTGTTCTAGTGAGTAGGGAGTCTTCCCGGAGGAGTCCTCCCAGTCCCTTGTATCCCGACGTTCAAGTTATCCCTTCCTCCGGATGAGAATCCCTAATACAACCGTCCATTGCTTAGAACTTAGTAGATTGGTATAAGGGTCCCACGGATGGCGCCAATGTTTGAGCAAATTTCCGTAAGTGCTCTTCAGCCCTGATCCTTAGGAGGTCCTGTAGCTGCTCCTGTGGAGGTCTTGCAGTTACTCCTTCGTCTCTAGGCTGAAATAAGAAAGAACAGATTAGCTCGCCCGGGTTTTTAATCCGAGACCAAGCTCCGGTGTGAGAGTAAGTATATGCTTGGCATAAGTTCTAGTGAGAGAAACTAGAGAGAGAGATAGTAAGAGAGGTGAGTGAGGAGCAGTGTCTATGTTCATGTGTGTGAACATCTGCTTTTATACTACAGGTGTGTTCCACGACCGAGTCTTTGTGGGGACGGGTTTCTCATTTATATGCGACATGTAAGTTCTTGATGAGTACCGAGCATGGTCCTCGGGGTCCAAGTTGTCGTTATGCCACAAGTACTAGTCGTGGACGAGCCTCAATGCTTATTCGTACATCATTGTACTTGTATGTCATTTGCCGATGTACTAGCTCCGATCACGCACCTGCTCCGTCATTATGCCTCCTTTCATCAATATACTTCTGGCGAGCCATCGCTTCATCACTATGCCTCTGACGAGACCTTCGCTCCATCACTATGCTTCACGAGCAGCGATTGCTTCATCATTATACCTCTGGCGAGGCGCTTCATCATCATGCTTCTGAGCGGGCATTGCTTCATTAATATACTTCACGGCGAGCATTGCTTCATCACTATGGCTCTGGCGAGGCTGTTTCATCAACGTGCTTCCCGGCGAGCATCGCTTCATTAATATACTTCTGAGCGAACCGCTTCATCACTATACCTCCTAGCGAGCACTTGCTCCTCATTATCCTCTGACGGGCATTGCCTCATCATGGATTGGTTTTGTCTTAGAAACATTTGGAGTTAATTGTGATTGTCTCCTCCGAAGTATCCGGAGGAGGACATACCTCATCAACAATATATATATATTCTTTCTTTCCATATATAAAAATCTAGCTAGAATGTGTTGCTTACCAGTTCCGGTAACCACATTGACGACCAATCCATATCCATTGTAGTTCTTGTAAAGCTAGTGTGTTTATTTTAATCAAATGACTTGCATGAAAAGAAATAGACTTGGTGTTTATAGCTGCAACCTAATGATTTGTTAATGGTTTTTGTTTACTCGAGACCCACGTGTAATAATCTTTTTAAAATGTTGATGTTGGCCAAGTTCCTGCTCCTGCAAGCGGGCTTATTTTAATAATCTTTTTAAAAAATGTTAATGCAACCCAATGACCAATAATAACACGTTCAGGATTAGATTCTATTTAATTTGCTTCTATTTTAAATACTTTATTCATCTTAAGTTAGCTTAGTTTTCATTTAAATTGCTTCAAATTTATTTATTAGAGTAAATTACACCGTTCGTCCTTGTGGTTTACGTTGACCGACAAGTTTCGTCCTTTGACTAAAAAGGTTTACCGTCCATCCTTAAATAGCAAACGTTATGTATCGTTGGTCCTTCACTTTAACGGTCCACACTAACGCTCGTTATGTGACAACACATGAGGGTATTTATGTCATTTTACTCTCTTTTTTTAACTTCATCTTCAACCATAACTACCATCACCACCAACCAAATACCTTTTTTTCTTCTTTCATCTTCACCCCAAATACATCACCACCCCAAATACATCATAAAAGAAAAAAACCAAACCAATTTTTACAAACTTAATTATAAACTCATTATTTTCTACAACATCAACAAACCCAATAATATTTATAATTCTAAGAGTTAACTACATTTTTGGTCCTTGTGGTTGTATCTGGATTTCAATTTTGGTCCATTTGTTCAAAAAGTTGCGATTTTAGTCCAAAATGCATAGTTTGGTTCCATTTTTGGTCCAATTTTTTAACGAAGTTAGTTCAGTTAGTTAAGTCTAATTGTAAAGTGGCAACATTAGTCCTTTAACCTAACGGTCGTTTGCAACGTTATTCCTTTATACCAAAGATCGTTTGCAACGTTAGTCATTTCAGTTAGTTAGTCCTTTAAAAAAAATATTCTAAAAAAATGTTTTTTCCAAAAAAATAATTCGAATTTTTTTTTTAAAAAAAAATTTCAATTTTTTTTAAGAAAAAGAATTTTAATTTTTTTTATAATAAAAATTTTCTTAAAAAATTCGAAAAAAAAAATTCTAAAAAAAAGTTTTTTTTGTCAAAAAAACTTGTTTTCCTAAAAAAAAAATTCGGAAAAAAAAATTTAAAAATTTTCTAATTTTCTTTTTCTAACATAAAATTAGAAAAAAATTTCGAAAAATATTCTAAAAAAATTTCTAAAAAAAATTCTAAAATTTTTAAAAATGTATATACATTGTAAAAACGTATATACATTGCAAAAATGTGTCTAAAACATATATACATTTAAAAATATATATATATACCAAAGATCAGACACCTTTTTTTTTTAGAATTTTTTTAAAAAAAATTTAGAAACTTTTTAGCATTGCCAATTTGCGATTTTTTGATATGGACTAAAAAATTTCTAAAAAAAATGGACTAAAACTATCATTTTGATATGATTTTAGTCCATTTTTTAGAAATTTTTTTAGAAAAGTGGAACCAAACTATCATTTTGATAAAAAAGTTTTGATATGGTTTTAGTCTATTTTGATATGGGTTAGTACAAAATTTCTAAAAAAAATTCTTAGAAATATGTCTAAAAGATTTTTGATATGGTTTTATCCATTTCTCAAAAAAATATATATATATATAAATTTTTTTTCTAAAAAAATTCTCGATTATTTTTTAGGAAAAAAGTTTTTTAGAATATTTTTGAATTTTTTGAATTTTATTTTAGAAAAAAAATTTAGAAATTTTTTCTAAAATTTGTTTTAGGAATAAAGTTTTTTGTCAAAAACTTTTTTAGAATTTTTCGAATTTTTAAGAAAATTTTTATTAGAAAAAAATTTGAATTTTTTCTTAAAAATATTGAAAAATTTTTCTTAAAAAAAATTTTGAATTATTTTTGGAAAAAAAATTTCGATAAAAAAACTTTTTTTATCGAATTATTTTTTTTGAAAAAAAAAATCGACAATTTTTTTTTTTTTTGAATTTTTTTTTTAATTTTTTTTAAAGGATTAACTAACAAAAAGGACTAACGTTGCAAACGTTGCAAACGATCTTTGGTATAAAGGAATAACGTCGCAAACGACCGTTAGGTTAAAGGACTAATGTTGCCACTTTACAATTAGACTTAACTAACTGAACTAACTTCGTTAAAAAATTGGACCAAAAGTGGAACCAAACTATGCATTTTGGACTAAAATCGCAACTTTTTGAACAAATGGACCAAAAGTGAAATCCAGGTACAACCACAAGGACCAAAAATGTAGTTAACTCTAATTCTAATATGATATCTCACTAGCACCAACATTAACATTCATAAAAATCAAAACCCACTTACTCAAATTTATTGAAACACAATAAAAAAAAAAAAGAGATCCGGTGGTTTCTCCTTTGAATCGACCACAAAAAAACAACCCCCTAACCAGGTTCCCTAATTGCTGAGAGGAACAACAACAAGCAAAAACCCTCAGGTGGGTTTTGAATCGAGAGCCAACAACACCCCTAGCGGGTTGTTGTGGTGAACCGACCCATAATGCAAACTGATCCAATGGTCTTGTGATGATGATGATGACTTTAGAGAAGGATGTGGGTGATGTTGTTCTTGTGATGTTTAAGAGTTAAATTTGTAGTGATGTATATGAGCGTAGATCTTGATGGGATTGATATAAGTTCAAGAATTAAAGGAAAGTAATGTGGATTGTTGAAGATGGGTGTTGGTATGAGGATGGTGGTGCGGCGTAAGGGTAGGCGGTTCCGGTGGGTGGGTTCCTTAATGAAAAGTATGTCCGGTGACCCAAGTTGAACAAACCAAACAAATGGTGAAAATGCTTCCAATCTTGGTAGCAACATTCATACCTAGCTCATTACTTGCACAAACGCACACACTCTTCATAAAACAAGGTGTAACTCTAGTTAGATCCGTGGGCCCCCATTTCAATATCCCACCTGCTTCTCTCTCAGTATTCATAACAATCTTCCTTCCGATTAGCATTTTCCTTTATGATCACTTATTTGTTCCCACAATAAGAATGACCAAATCGTCCCTTTGAGTATTTTCATACTACTCCCTCAATTCGCCTTAACGGGAGTTGCTAATTGTTTTTTTGGAAGTTGCAAAGCTTGAGTTTTTCTATGATCAAACACTTGAAGGAATGAAGAGTTTTGGAACTGCCTATTGGACTACAAGTATTGGGATTGGGTATTTTCTTAGTAGTTTTATTTTATCGACTGTGATTGATGTTACAAAGAACAATGGACACAAAGGATGGATTCTTGATAGCTTAAATGACTCCCACGTAGAATTATTATTATGTGTTTTTTGCAGTGTTGAGCTTCGTGAACTTCTTGTTTTTCCTTAAGGTTGTGAA
The DNA here is from genome assembly GCA_022545495.1 of Chrysanthemum lavandulifolium. Taxonomy (NCBI): domain Eukaryota; kingdom Viridiplantae; phylum Streptophyta; class Magnoliopsida; order Asterales; family Asteraceae; genus Chrysanthemum; species Chrysanthemum lavandulifolium. The sequence goes on along the minus strand of CM040243.1, from coordinate 280,554,694 downwards.
ACACTTTGTGGAAAGAGTTGGCTATGATTTATGTTGTGGTGATTCTTTATGAAATGAGAAGTGAAATTTAAAGATGAATATATAAAGATAGTGTTTTTTTAAGGTAGTGGTTGGGAAAATAATCAAAAGATGGATGGATTGTTGGGGAAGATGAAGTAGAGAGAGAAATGGTAAAAGGACAAAAATACCCTTACATTTTTAGACTTAACGATCGTTAGCGTGTCATGTTAAAGCAAAGGATCAACGATAGATAACGTTTGGAATTTAAGTACGAACGGTAAACCTTTTTTGGTCAAAGGACGAAACTTGTCGGTCAACGTATACCACAAGACGAACGGTGTAATTTACTCTATTTATTATTATTAAAAAAAAAAGAGAGAGAGAGAGAGAAAAAAGAACATTGTGAGTTGTGTGTTTAGAGTGTAATTCAAGTGTTCGTTGAAACGTCTGACTGAATTTTCTATTTTGTTTTGGTAGAAATGTTGTGGATTATGTGTAAGGCAAGTGTTTGACCGAATGTAGACCGAATTGTTTGTTTATAGACCTTATTGCACTAGTAAATGTAGTTTTGGCAATTATGTGTAAGGCAAGAGTTAATTACCAAACTAAGCCTAAAATTTGATGGTTGTCCAAGGTATGGTCAACTTTTAACCCATCTTCCTATTTTAGTCATGCTCAACTACTCAACTTCACTCATTGCTCAACACGTGTCTTATTTTATAATAGAATTATATGAGATTTGATGTTTTTGTCTTATTATTAATAGTGTTAAATGTCTAGTATACCCTCATCTTTCATATACTTCCTCTCTCATCTTCTTCCCCAATCTATCTCTTTCTTCTAAAAACAAACACCTCCACTCCACTCCACCATCGCCATCCATCACCGCTACTGTCCACCACTACCGACTTTTAATCCCATTTTCCACCTCCAACTTCCCACCTACTCCCATCTATCTTACTTCCCACCTACTCCCATCTCAAGCAACATTCATGACCGGATCTGTAGCTTCTTGTGATGACCGGATTTGAGGCTAGTGATAATCGGATCTGCAGCTGCAGGATTTCACCCGATCTGATCGAAATTCAAGAACCCTTATCAGAGAATAAAAGTGGATCAAACATTCCAGAAAGATCAAATTATTAGGAAGAGCTGCTCAAAGACATATATGAAGAACATAAAATTGAAGAATATAATTCTATGGTGATGTGCTTCGTTGTGTATAGGTATTTTATTGTTATCAACTTTTAAAGCCGACTTAATCTATAAAAAAACACTAGCGGGCAGTGTACCCGATCAATGTAGCCTAGTTGGAAAGCGGAGTGTGGATCACTAAGAGTTGAACGTTAACACTTAAACATCTATCAGAATTTTAATTCTACAATTTATCTAAATAAACCTAATAGCGGGGTTTTCATCCTGAAAGACTGGCACGATATTTAGATTAAGTATAACTGTAAATATAAGCAATTAGACAAATGACGCACACATACACACATAAGAATACATATAGAAGATAAGAGGTCAAGCCGATAGTAACAAAGATGTATTGGCTAACTGTTTAGTTAAATATGATGAGTACTATATCTATTCTCTCTCTTTGGTTGCTCACGTGTGTGCGTATATCATTCCAATGTTTATACTAGGCCAAACATCTAGTATTTTAGCTTTTAAGTTTTCTCAATAGACTAATCATGTCACAACTAATTAGAAATTCGAATAAAGTCTACCTTAATGATTATCAGTTTATTAATTCCGCTTAGGGCTTATATTAATTATGTAAACGATACTAATGAATTAATAATGTAAACGATATTAATGAATTAATAATCTTTAAGCCAATCTTCCTATGGAGTTACGCGCTAGCAGGACCTTCTTATTGCTCTGAATTCGTCCTTCTGGTTGTGTCGTGTGTGGTCAGTCGTTTGGCTCTATATGTGGAATGGTGGTCTCTTAAAATTTACAGTCAATCCCTGAAAATAGAGTCGATACGGCGTATCAGCTTATCTGATACAATGTTATCGAATATCCCCAAATGTTACACCTAATCATCTTTTAAAAAAATGTTGATGCAACCCCAAAATCAACTGCTTGATGGGAAGCTTGTACTATTAGGTGATGATGCGAAGCCGCTTCCTATGCAAAAAGAGGCTAATGTGACATCGGTCTATGGACCTAGTTCTACTATAAAAGTGAGATCGGATTGAATTAAATCTTAAAATCTTATGGTCAAGATCAAAATCTTATAAGGTATTAAACTTGCAAAGATCATACGTGGGATGTGGCTCGTTTTTGCTATGTAGTATCGTAAAATCGTAATATCCTAATATGAGGATCGGGATGTTACAACCGTGGTTTTGGACAACGTAGATACCGACTTTTATCCCTACACTTGAGTTTTTATTACTCTAACACTAATTTGATTCGAATTGAAAAGATCAAAACACTTGGGGTACATTATTACGCAAACAAAGGGAATTTGAATTTAACGTTCCCTTCCCGTCATTTCATAAACTTTAACTTTTCCCATGAATCCCAATCGTCCCAAAACTGTATACAAAGGATATGACTCGACTTAGCAACTTATGCAAGCAACTAGATAATTGAACTAAGGGTTTGGGGTGATAACAAACATTTGCACTAAAAGTGAGTGCATAAGGGGTAGGCTAAGGCGATTTGGGTGTATATTTTGGGGTGGGGTGTAAACAATGCTCTTCATTGATATTCCGGAAAAACCGAAACATCACGAGAACCGCGAAAAGGATAGGCTCGAGGGGTTAACTAGGGTATCGTGTACTAAAGATGAGTACAACGCAAAGGGTGTGGGGAATTACTCAACCGATATGGAAGAAGTAATTATGTTACGGTATCAAACAAGGGTTATCCTAATGCCTCTTATCATTTAGTTATTCCTAACTACACAAGTGTAGCCTCACTTGCGATCTTGGAATGCATCACAAAACAAGTTCTAGAATCTAATATACTACCGGTTCACACTCTAAGCATTGAAGATGAATGCTTTAATTCCTACTAATCTAAGGCGATCCTCGCATTTTGGGTGGAATTTGGGTGGTAAAGGGTTTTTGTGCTAGTCATGCAACTTCCTATCCATGAAACGCTTTTGTTAAGACTAATGGCCCACTCCTATATGTCATAAAAATTTTAAATTTGGTGCCAAAATTACCCTAACCGACATTTTCTCATGGTTTATTACACAATCACAATTGGACAAAGCAAATAATCAAAGGTAAGCATAGTTTCAAAGTTTCCGTTTTATTTTCCCTCCTACACTTAAACCGAACATTGTCCCCAATGTTCCCGAAAATATCAAAGTTATGATAAAGAAGGTAATCAAAAGCGAAGAAACTAATACTCCCCGATTAGCTCGGTAGGATCCGTGTAAAGTGGTGGTTAAATCCTTTTCAAGAAGAATTATTGCGTGAAAAGCTCCTTCCAATCTTATGTAACTTCTTCTTGACAAACTAAACACGCACACTTGAAGAAAACAAACAAAACCTTCGTAAAATCGTGTAATAATATATATAAGACTCGATTTAAACTAGGATATAATGCTTGTGGAATGGATGTTTCTGAATTTCTAAGAAAATTAAGACACAGAAATTTCCAAAAATTTATAAGTGGCTCGAAAACGAGAAAAAAGTAATCGATGTTTTACTCCTTCGATGCCGTCGGTTGCAATCTGACGCCGTCAAAGTTATCTGACAAAAGCGGTGCGATTTTACGGAAAAATTACGGAAAATTTACATCTTTAGAATCGGAAAATTTTTGCAAAACATCCATTATGACTCGATACAAGCATTTGACTCGAACAAACAAACATAAATATCTTTTAGTTAATTGTTATTCTCTTGTTTTCGTTTCTTTTGAAAAGCGTGTGTAATCCTCCTACACTTATCCCTTATGTAAAATACCTTTACATGCAATTAAGACGAGGTTAAAACAAAATAAAGCATTTTACAAATTTAAACATGAGGATAAACAATTAATAAAAGATATATGACACTAACAAGCAAACAATTAAGCATGGGTTGCCTCCCACGAAGCGCTTTTCTTTATTTAAGAGTCTTGTAGCTAGACTCATAGTCGTACTCCTACGTTTCCTCACGCATCCTCAATGAGAATTCTATCATGTTGACAAAATCTTCATCGACTCTATACTTAGGCCCTAGAGTTAAGCAATCTTTATAATAATGCCTCCTTCTTTCCCACATGAATTTATAACCTTTCTCAACATCTTCCTTGCTTTTGTCCTCAAAAGCTTTGATGTTGTCTCGATCATAAATGGACAAGTGGCCATACTCATTCGTTTTCCAAGGCATCCTATAGGTGATCTCATCGGTTCCTTCCTTGAACCTAACCGTTCCATCATGCTTGTTATGGCTCATTCTAGATGTTTCGACAAACGGTTTCCCTAACACTACTTGGGATAAACTATAGTCAATGATGCATCCTACATCTTCTAGGACCATAAAATCAACTAGGTAGGTGAAATTTCCTATAAAGACATGCACGTCCTTGACTCTTCCTATAAAGTTGCAAACTCCTCCCGGATACTTAGGGTCTCTCCTAATATTGAGTCGCTCATTCATAATGTCATTGTAGACAGCAGATGACATTACATTGATGGGGGATTCCGTATCTATGTAAGCGTGGTCGATACTCCTATATCCGATCATACAAGGATTTTTAGGTTCCGTGTTTCCTCCTAATCTTTGGGCATATCCTAATGATGGGTGATCGTGGATTATCGATTATGTATTGATGGTACGCAATCTCTTCCTTAGTGTGGTAAAGATTGAAGTAAGCACTATTTTCCACATCCACGTTGTTGTTTATCATGCCATTTTCCGAATGATCGCTAATCATAAAACCAACTATAGCGGTACGACTACTTTCTCAACAAACATCCCTAATTGTACTATCGAATATTTTACGCAAATCCGAAGGTCGGTGTTTCTACTCACATAGCGGCCGGCGGTTGTGTTGGTTATTGGGTTGGGTTTTGGTGACATTGAATTTTTTGTCTTTGGGTTATCAAGTGGTGGTTGGTTATCACCTTCCATGATGAAAAGTGATGGGATTACGAACAAAGGTCACGAAGAAGGGGATAGACTAAGAGAAAGCTAAAATTGAGAAAAAATTTACTTGATAGGAATCAAGCAAAGAACCTAAACGAGGTGGACTACTAACTAGCTATTCTATTCCCGGCGCGCGCCAAAACTTGATAACGCTACGCGCGTCGTTCGGGGTCAAGGAAACTTCCTTTTCTTGAGCAAGTTTTATAACACCCAGGCGGTGAACCTAATCATTGTAGTGTAGTAATTAGGGTAAGCCACGGGTATTGATATCGTTCTCTAGGGGAATAGGAATGCTAGTAAGGAGTTACTACGCTAAGGTTAAGGTTGAGGAAGATTATTTTTTATCTTTTTATATTTTATGAAATGGAAAGGTATGAATCTCGGGTATTGGATTTGGGGGGTTGGTATTTCTACCGATTACTCTACTATTATCTAATTATCTAAACTAAGGTTGTGGGAGTCTATGTCTAATTAATGTGTGCTCGTATGATAGTTTAAAGATGTGTTTACTTAGGTTATATTACTCCTTAATTATCTCCTATTGATGGTTGAGTTGTCACGTCCTTATTCTTAGTAGCGTTGTGTGTCTAAGGTTGTAGGGTATGCGTTTCTCCCTAACTCTTTGAACTTACCAAAGGGTCTCGTCTACAAACCCACTAGGGATGATAAACTCCTACTCTAAGGCGCTCTTTGGATGGTTTAGCCTACAACTAATCAGGTAATTATATTCTAAGGTTCACAAAGATGAATCAAGCATTAAGTACACAAGGAATGACCTATCGCATTACTAGATCATTAATCAACTAAGATAAGAAACAACCAATCAATATTCAATAATTAAGTTTCATACTTTCTAAGCAAACACACAAATAAATTAGCCCGACATGGAAAACATGCAAGCATACACACAAATAATCAAAGACATAATTGAATTAATGAAGTAAAGACTTATCTTGATGTAAGATAGGGTTTAAAACCCTAAAATCTGTACAAGACACCTTAGGTTCGGGTTTAGGTTTTACCCAAAAGACTCTCCACAAAAGACGAAAAATTGGGATTCTATATATAAGATTACATATGCGCGGCGTCACCTTATCTTCGTGGCCGCCGCCGTGTCGCCTCCATTAGGGTTTCGTCTTGGCCACGTTAACCTTGTGACGGCGTCATCTTATGTCCATGACGCCGTCTCTTGACCGGCGTCGTGCGGATTGCATCTAGGCCGCCCGAGTAGCGACGGCCTACTCTTTCACAACTAGACGTCGTCACTTGAAAATACGAGTTTTGAGTTCGAATCGTCACAAAAATCTTGGGACGGCGTCGCCATTAGCACCCGCCGTCGCCTTCTAATTTCAAGCAACTATGAGTGTCTCGATTTTGACTTTGGCCATTTTCTTCATATATTCGCGCCTTTTGTCCAAATAAGTGCCATTCCAGCATTTTGCCTTCAAGAGACCTAAAAAGTGAAAAGGAACGATATTAAGCAATAACGGATACAAAAGTGATCAAATAAGGACTTAAACGACCCCTCAAAATGGTACCTTTTAAAACCTTATCATGCAGCAAGAGGGATTCTGAATCATTTGACAAATACATCTTTGGAAGTTCAATTGGAATGGTTTAAACGATCATTGCCTTCTATTTGTGGCAATGAATCAGGTAATCAAGTGTGTGCATTTGCTTCTTCTATTATACCATTGCAGTTATACAGGTACAATGCAGGCTAGTGATTCAAACAGTCTTTAATGAAATCTCACAATTATTGATTGGTCATGATTGTTGGCAGATTGTAAAAACTATATTGGACGTTCTTTGATCCTAGTGGGAGAGAATGGAGGAAATGATTATAATAACCCAATGATAAAAGGAAAACCAGTTGATGAGCTCAATTCATTAGTTCCTCTTGTTATCGATTGCATCATCTCCGTAGTCAATGTAAGAAGCTACTCAATTCTTAGACGATACATTCTAATGACATAGTGTAAAGTGTAAACTATAACTACCAAAATCTATATCACGCAAATCTTTTAAAATTGCATAAATCATCTCAAAAAGTTAAAAAGATGCTTTGTTTAATTTCATTATTTATTGTTACAGGAGCTGATTGAGATGGGGGCTCATACACTAGTTATTCCAGGAAACTTTCCAGTTGGATGCTTATCATCGTATTTGACAATATGTGGTTCTGAGAAGGAAAAGTATGATCCAGCAACTGGTTGCCTTGTGCGGTTAAATGAGTTTGCTGAATATCACAATGAATACCTGCAAACAAGACTAAATCAGATTCGAGAGCTTCATCCTAATGTCAACGTCATCTACGCTGACTACTACAATGCTGCTATGAATATCTACCGATCTCCTGATAAATTTGGTACATAACATGTTATTTTGTGATAATATAATCACTATGGCCAACTACTTTCTAGTTCCGCAGAAAGGTCTGCATTTTGACCCATTTACCTATAAATGGATCGATATGGGCTATGTTTTTATCTTTAACGGGTTAAATGGGTAAGCTAATTTAAGTAAAAAGGGATTGGGTCAAATGGGTCAAACGGGTTGGTCTTGAAATGTAAACTCATTAATCAGTTGTTTAAAGGGTGTTGTGTTTGGGATTGCATTCTGGGTGAGTTTATATGATTATTGTGTTGGTGAAACATATAGTCAAAAAAGTGTTTGGGAAAGCATGTTGGGACCTGTTTTGCTTTTTGATACAGCGTTCTGCACGCATTCCCAAACACTCCCTTAAATAACTCTCCGATTAGTTCCATAATGTTATAGTCTTACAACCATGAATTAATACATCAATAATTTTAAGAAATCCAAAAGTAGCATGTTATGGCTGGTCCATCCTGGCCAGTTTCAATCGCAATAGAAGTTACTATTTGTTATCCGTTACACATTATACCACCGGAGGTATTTAAAGCTGCAGTTTGATTTACAGATAATCAGTTCATGATCTTGTTGGTTTGGAATACAAATTTTGCAGGATTTACAAATGGGGCTCTAAATGAGTTTGCTGAATATCACAATGAATTCCTGCAAACAAGAATAGGAGCATTGAAGCTAGAAGCTAGAAGCCGATGAATAAGTTCAAGAACAACGAAGAACATGAAAAACAGAAAATCCAAAAAAGTGATGACTACAAAGAAAGAGAGACCTTAATTTGAAACTGGCTTTTTATGATAGAAACATCAATTAAAAAGAAAAAAACACCGACTATGCTTTATATGTTTGTATGCTTTAATTTTTCTAGGCATCCATGCATTATGTAGAAACCAATATAAAACTGAAAATTGTACTGATAAATGATACGTAGTAATACGGAACATGAAAATACAAGATGTTAAATACAGTAAAACCTTTATAAATTAATGATGTTGCGATTATGAGATTTTATTAATTTAGCGAGATATTATTATATCGATAAATTAATAATTTATTAATTTAAAAAAGTTTTATAAATGGCTTTTAAATTTCCAACTCTAATATACTAGTTATAATGTATACTAGTTAGATGAAAAATAAACTAGAAAAACAAGTTTTAATTAACATTTTATGAATTCACATTCACAAATTAATTGAATTTGTCAAGTTCATTATTTTTGAATAAGTAAAAAGTTAGTTTCGTTGTAATAAGTTCTAATTACGTATAGTCTTAATTGAGTCTGTACAAGTTCGAATTACGATGACCTTCATATATATCTGAAAATTTTTAGTAATTATTAATTTATAGTTTCGTTGGTACCAATATATATACACTGGGGTTTCAAAAAAATTATTATCTTATTATTTTATTGATTAGGGTCCAATTTTTTACTAGTCCCAAATTGGGACTTGACAATTATTAATGTTATCGAGGTTATTAATTTATAAAGGTTTTACTATAGACTAAAAATAAGAGAGCCCTAAAAGATAAACGGGCTTAAACCAACGGGCCTAAGCCTTTATTAAACTAACATTCCCCCTCAAACTCACAATGCTACTTTGAGAGTTTGACAAGAAAACTCCTAATAAAAACAAAACCAAGGATAAAGGCAAGTAGACAGATCCGAACAGAGGTAGACGAAGAGAAGGTTCAGGCGCACAAACGCAGACATAGCAGATTCAGGTGGACAAATGCAGAAAAACAGATGCAAATTCAGACAGGCAAATTCAGACAGACAAATTCAGATTTAGACAGATTCAGATTCAGACAGGCAGACATAACAAACCCCACTGCCTATGGCATATCCTAGTCAAACTCCTTGTTTGTTGCTTGTGATGATGTTAACAAACATTTATCATGAACTTGTCATAGCATGATTCTGGAAAGATAAGTATTTCTGAAATTGCTCAATCATATAAGGGTCCAAAGATGAGGCAACAACACCATTATTAAGGTGAGGTGGTTGCTTCGGTGGTGGACAAACCTGATGCTGTTGTGATGCCTTAGGTATCAATGGACAGTCGGATTTCCAATGACCCTTCTGTTTGTAATACGCACACTCATCGATAACAGGTTGGGTTAAAAGTCATATTGTTTGTTGACTATATACTTGAACCCTTTACATCCCCTTTTCAATATCTTGTCAGGTTGTATACGTTTTGTCATACTTTGAATAGTAAAATCATAAAAGGCTTTTGTATATTTCAACTTTAGTCCATATCCATCTAGAAAGTTGTACACATTTCACGTTTGCATGGTTATTGTTGCATGTTTAGTCCAAAATCTAAGATCAAACCTAAATCTGATCATACGTGCAAAAACAAATACAATAAACGACAAAAAAGAACATATACAAAGTATTATGTATTCGATACCATTGTCAACAAATAGGGTACATAAAAAGTAGATCAACATAGCTTCACAAAATAACATCAAAAACTAAACAGAAAACATAAAAACCCATCAAAAGCTTCACAAAATGGCCTGTTGAACCGAAGCCCCAATCCAACATTATCCTCAGCATCTGCAAATATGTCAGCTTTTGGTTGATGGCTGCCCTAGTCATTTCGATCACTTGCATGATCGATTTGCATTGATCAAGCTCTTCACGTACCACCAACCGCTGAAAGGCCATGTTTTACTTGGAGAGCTCTGATTCAGGTAAAAAATCTATTTCAATAATGAGCTCTTGACGCTCCCCAGAATCCTTTAACAACTCCTGGCATAGGTTCAGCATTTGGGAACAACGCATCCTTTGATGGTCAATGTCCCTCTGTACTCGAAGGATCATATGTTCTTTCAAATGAGATGATCCTAAAGTAGTTGAAAGTTCAGCAAGAATGTTGCATGCATGAAGATGCTTGGGAGCCATTTTTTGTCGTTGGTTGAAATTTAAGGTTTTGTAACTTTGCTAAAAAAGAAGAAAAAGGAGAGAACTTTATTGTGCTAAGTGGGAATAATGGGTGTAATGAAAAGGCTTAGGTGCTTATAAAAAGGAGAACCATCAGAAAACGCGCCGAACATAGTATATTTTCTGACATATATCGAGATACGAACTAGAGATATACGACTATGGTTCTTTGATATGACCATGGTTGATCATTGCAGTCTTTGGTATATTACCTATAGTCCCCAAAGTTATATTGAAACAATAAATTTAGAATACAAAAACCGAATAGTGACTTATGTGTTACTATAAGCTATGCGTGTATATCGAATTTCTATTTGTGTTTAATGTTGGACTAAACGTGAAATATGTAAAAACTATTAAGTTTACTCGTTGCATTTTGACTACACTGGTTGTATACCAATCGATTTTACTATGATCCTAGCTAAAAGTTAGGGACACGTGGGTGTTTCTTGTTAACTTAACTTTTTGATTTACAAGACTTATATGAACAAGTGGCCAAACGTATCAAGGAAGCTTCACTCGATTTTGGATAAAAAGAAAACAGGCGGCGTGTCATGTCAACAAGTTGGCCACTTGTACTGCCATCTTCTTTGTATTTTGTTTTTTTAAACTCATGCAAAGTTGTACCATATTTATTCTTTATTTAGTTATTTAATATGCGTTCCACATTTTTTTCTTTCTAAGTGTAAGTTAACACTTTGTTTGTTCTTAGCTTTGTAATGGAGAGAAAACTACAAGTTTTGAAAAAAAAAGTTGTACAAAATGAAACATAAGAACACTATATTTTATTGCAAAAAGTAATGCATTATAAGTGAAGAGTACATAATTCAACTGTTACTTAAAGATAAATTACATATTAATCTGACTCATAGTGAGATCCCATCACCCCAAATTCCAACAACAACATCAACTCATACTCTCGTTCTTTCCTAATTCTTTCCTCCAACTCTTTTTTAGCCCTTGCCTATTCTTCTAATGTTTCTCTTAATACCTTTTCATCTAATTTTAGTTGATGTTCCTATTCCTTAGTAAGCCATCCATCACCATTGATATTTCCAGGAACTTTAGTTTCATGTTCTATCATGTATCTCTTGATCAAATGAATCCTCTAGTGTTTGGTCAAATGTTTCCTCTACCACCACCTCTTTTAACGCTTCTGGTTGAATAAAAGGTTTTAACAAATAATTAGATTTGTAACTAATTAACCTTAAAATCAAGTATAGAAACATAAGTAAAATGTTTACCTTTAGACATTTGTCACGGATTAATGTAAGATTGCGTACTGGGGAAAAATTGATAGAAATGAATGTGTGTGTGTGAGACGACTAGTGTGTTAGTCAAAAAATAAAAGATTGAAAAGAAATGAAAATAATAGTTTACTGGTACAAAATTTTTTTTCCGCTAAAAGAAAGTACAAAAGTTAAAAAAATAAAATAAAAAGTATATTTACTACAGTACTGTCTACAATAGCTATCACATCGCATAAGGACAAAAAAATGTTTGGAGAAAAGTGCCCTCGTGTGTTTGGCAAGTGAGGACCGAGATAACAAGAAACTCTAATGACTGTTAGAAAATTGGACCACGCGCGTAATATTTTCAAAATGTTGGATTAAAGACGCAAAATTTTGCGTTTTTGATTGTCGTATTAAATCCGACAGTACTTCAAGGACCAACGGTGTAATTTACTCTATATCTTTTTTAAACATGCAGTAGACATATTCACTACACACCACATTTACCCCTTAATGACTAAACAATTAAACAACAAAATGCTCACCACCAACTAATTAAAAAAAAAAACAAATAAGTTGGTAGAATAAAACAAACGAAGAACCATTTTTGAGGTCAACCACTGCAGTATACCATCTTCCAAAGACCAAATTAAGGTCATGACGTGTCTGTTGGTGACATTGTTGTTACTATGTTGTGTTGGGAGGTTGTATGGTAATGGATGTTATACGTCAATTATCAGCTTTGGTGACTCACTTGCTGATACTGGTAACTTAAAATAGTTTGCTAAAATTAGAAACCGAGAGATTCCGTTTTTGCCGCCTTATGGTGAATCTTTTCTTAATGGATCAACTGGAAGGTGTTCTAATGGTCGCCTTATTATCGATTTCTTAGGTAACTTGCATAGTTACAATTGTTCTTTGTGTGTCATCTTTTAAGTTTGTTACACATGCATGTTACTGTTACCACCTTTGTTAAGTTTATTCTGTGGGTGTTTTATCCCAGGTTTTCGAATCCAGTATCATTTTCATCTTTACAAAATCGAGATCGTAAGAGCATATCGCAATTTTAAGATCTTACTATAATATCAAATTTCGATCGGCCTTTTAATATCAAACAAATCTACAAATTACTATGTATCATAAACATAAATTATAGGAATGTTTCATGAAAATGTTGCCGTAAATTATGATTATAGAAATTTTAAAAAGATTAACACGTTTTATTTATTTATTTATTTATTTTTAACATATAATCCATTATTTTGTAGTTTTTTAGTTTTTTGTTCCTATAAAAGTAAGATCGGATTGAATTAAATCTTAAGATCTTATGGTCATGATCATAATCTTATAAGGTATTAAGCTTGCAAAGATCCTACGTAGGATCAGGCTCGTTTTTGCTATGTAGTATTGTAAAATCGTAAGATCCTGTTATGAGGATCGGGATGTTACAACCGTGGTTTAGGACAACGTAGATATACCGACTTTTATTTCTATATTTGTGAAACACTATTATCTGATTAATTGCGTTTTTCAAGAGCAATGATCATATAATCTTCTCTGAGAATGCAATCCGAAACAAAATCCAGTAAACAAAAAATTTATAAAAAAAAAAAAAAGAAGAAAGTTTTTGTTTGGTCATTATGATTTTAATTTCTCCAGTCGCGCGGATGTAGAACTCACCCCAAAAGGCTAGCTTAAAGGAGGAGGGAACACCAAGACTTAATAACCCACTGACCAATCCGGGCCGATCTGGGATTGCAAGAGTGTACTATTGAGTGTATAGTAAAATTCACATAAAATTAGACAAACACTAGTTATTGTTACAATTTTAAGGTTCATAACATAATTATGTCCCCTTAATGACCATTCCAATATATTGGTACCTTTGGACCTACTAAAAATATGTTGTCAATTAAGTTTAAGATTTAAATTTCACATTTCTAAGAGATGGTACTAGTACATTATAGTCTTTGGCATTGTAATATGTTAAGAACTTCGTTTTGCTGATGTAAAAGATGACACCCATTCCCCCTTGAATTTTTGGACCGCCTACCTTGCTCCACGACACAATAACTGTAACTGTTACCATGAAGTTGCTTTGTATAGATTTCTACTTTAGGAGTTAAAAACATGGGCATGGAATGAGTTGGTATGCTTTACAAACGAACTGATTAGCAAACAAGTCGTCATCCTACAGACAAGTATCTCCTTTTCAAAACTGACAGCTTTCTTGTGTTTTCTTGCTTTAATACAGTACTTAGCCTTCATAAATGATTTTACATTTTTCTTGGTTTATGTAGCTGAGAGTCTGGGACTGCCGTTGGTACCACCATATGCGCACGAGAAAGAGATTGACAATGCTGTAGCATTTGCACAAGGAGTAAATTATGCAGTGGCGGGTGCAACAGCATTAAATTCATCATTTCATGCAGCAAGAGGGATTCTGAATCATTTGACAAATACATCTTTGGAAGTTCAATTGGAATGGTTTAAACGATCATTGCCTTCTATTTGTGGCAATGCATCAGGTAATCAAGTGTGTGCATTTGCTTCTTCTATTATACCATTTGTTAAAATTTGGGGTAATAATCTGTGGCAAACATGTCACTCTATCAATTGCTAATGGCTTTCAAGCTATGTTCTTTGCAGGCATATTACAGGGGTTTAACATAGACAAAGCATAAGTGGTTTATAGTTCCAATATTATCATTTCTTTGAAGCCTCTCTTGTTCTCGTGAAGTTCATTTTATTGTTTCACTGAAGTTCATTATTATAGCCGTTAGAGTGGTCTTAGTGTAACTTAATCCCTATTTAATTAGTCCTTTATTCTAGGGTTAGATACACTTGAGTGTGCGTCTTTTGTATCACTCTCTTCTCTTCTCTTAGATCATTTCACCGATCTTGTCTTGTCTTTACATTCATATGATTATTGTCTCATTGACATTAATCTAATCTTGTAACATTTGGATACTATTAATCTAAGTCGACTATTGCGACTTAGATCCGAATAAAGGTTACATTGTTTATCTCATCGCTGCCTATACTTTCGTACATGGTATCGAGCTTGTGCTCATTGATTCTCTTTAGCAACAAAGGTGTGGTTTGGGGTTCTTTGTTGGCGTAATCCTTTGGTTATCTTCTGTTTCATATTTGCCCTAGACTAAGTAAATCTAGGGTGAGTGTGATTTGTTCTTCATTGCATATTTCTCTGTAAGTCTAAGTCTTACCTCCTCTTTAAACATACAAGACTTAAGTCTTGTGGGTGCAAACGGGTAGACTAACATCTTGATCGCCACCTTTGAGTGGTACGAATACTGCTCGGTTTATCCTAATCCATGTGCTTAGTGCTTGTTGTTTCTTATTATAAAGTCTTATCTTCTTGACTATTTATTCTTATTATCTCCATCTGTTGTTGTCGAATTATCTTTGTCTATCTTCTTATATCTGTCTATCTTATTGTTTGTATTATGGTTGTTGGTGATGATAATATTGGTCGCTCTTCCACTGAGAAAAGTCTTGCCTTTGGTGATGCTTTGTATTTTCATCCTAACAATACAAATGGCAATCCCATTATTACTATTAAACTCATTGAACCGAAAATTACAAAATATGGAATATGGCCATGACTTTTGCTTTAAGGAACCATAATAAGTTAGGGTTTATTGATGGTACTTGCATAAGAGATGATTCGAACCCGTCTTGCTAATCAATGGGATACCAGAACTCTGTTGTGGTTACTTGGATTCTTAATTCTCTTAGTCCTGAATCGTTTGCTGGTGTTATATATGCTAAAAGCGCTTATGATATGTGGAATGATCTTAAAGATACCTATGACAAAGTTGATGGTTCATTATTTTTAATCTGCATAAGAATATAAACTCTCTTAGTCAAAGTGGGTCCTCTCTAGGTGATTACTATAACAATCTTAATTCTTTATGGAAACAATTTGATTGTATGATTAGCTTGCCTCCGCACTTGTGAGGTGCAAAACATTTTGAAAACACAATCAACTAATCAAGTTAATGCAATTTCTTATGGGTCTTGATGACTCCTATGTTCCCATCGAAGCAATATTTTAACCGAGACCCTTTGCCTAATGTCAAAACTGCTTTCTCTGTTGTGTCGGAGAAGAATCTCACAGAATGTTTCATCCGGGAATAGCTCGCTAAACCTAATGCTACGACTTTTAATGCAAAACCTCGATGGAGGAAAATTTTTGATAACAAAGAGGTTTTAACAACAAAGTTTCTGGTTTTAACACCGGTAACGACTCTAATAGCAGAGGACCAAATATGAACCTCAAATGTTCTAATTGCAAAAGCCCGGTCATCTTGTTGATAGATGCTATGAGATTGTTGGATATCCCTTTGGATATGTTAAGAGAAATTTTAATGGTAAACCTTTCAAGAGTAACAATGTTTCACTGAAACTAATCATGTCACCGATAATAGTGCTAGCAATTCTCCGTCTCTTTATCTAATGAACAACTCTCAAGACTTATGAGTCTTCTCAATGACAACAATGTGTCATCTTCTAATGCCAACTTAGCGGTAAAAATTTTTCGGGAACCTTCTTTAATGGCGTGTCAAGTTTAATGTGAACTTCAACAAGTTTTTAACAACAACACTAAAACCATAACCGAAAACATCGGTCTTGGTTGGATTGTTGATTCGGTGCAAATCGACACATGACCGTGTCTCGAAAATTTTTAATCAATGTTGTTAACATTTCAAATCTTGGCCTAACTATTGGACATCCCAATGGTACTCGGCCCTAATTACTAAAATTGGTGATTTAAAGGTCAATAATGACCTAACTCTTTTGATGTTCTTGTTGTTCACGAATACAATGTCGGTTTATTATCTGTTCATAAGATTGCTAGAGACAACAAGATGTTTGTTGGATTTAATGAATCTAATTGCTATATCTGATTTACATCAAAAAGGATTGTGGGGATTGGTAAACAATACAATGGGTTATATATTTTGATATAGACTCTACATGTAAGATTACCTCTAATAATTGCATATCTGTTTGTCATGTCTCTAGAAATCTCTTGCATCAAAGACTTGGTCATCCCTCGACCAAGTCCTACACATAGTTAGACCCACTCTTAAATTTGATAGTTCATCCAAACCGATCATCTCTCGTGATACTTGTAATAAAGCCAAACAAACCAGAGAACCATTTCCTCTAAGTGAACATAAATCCACTAAAATTGGTCAACTAGTTCACCTTGATGTTTGGGGACCATATAAAATTACTAGCGAGATGGTTATAAATATTTTTAACTATAGTTGATGACTATTCTAGGCGGTGTGGGTTTATATGCTTAAGGGAAGGATGATGTTTATGTTTCCATTGTTAACTTCACTCATATGCTATCAAATCAATTTGAACACAATGTCAAAGTTTTTAGAAGTGATAATGGGACATAATTTGTCAATAACAAACTTCAACAATTACGTCATGAAAAGGAATTCTACATCAAACTTCTTGTGTTTATACACCTCAACAAAATGGCATTGAGAAAGGAAACATAAGCATCTCCTTAATGTTGCTAGATCCCTTATGTTTCGGGGAATTACCTCTATATCTTTGGCTCGAATGTGTTCTAGCTCACGCATATGTCATAAACAGGTTGCCCTCTTGATTCTGTCTGGCAAGTCCCCTTCTTCTTTGTGTATGGGCATGACCCTTCACTCTCTCTCCTTAGAGTCTTTGGCTTATGCTATGCTACCATTCTCAACGTTTCGACAAATTTGGTAGTAGATCCGAAAAAGTGTTCTTATTGGTTACTCAAATGAAAAAAAGGCTATAAACTCTTGAGCCTAGAAACAAAAATATTTTTATTCCGAGATGTCAAATTTTATGAAGCGTGTTCCCATTCAAAATGAAAAATTATGTGTCAAAACCTTTTGTTGAAACTTATGTGCCTAAAGATTTAAATCAAAAAAATTTTTTTGACTCACAAACAAGTCCCAATGATGAAGGAGAGTGACATCCTATGATGATAGCACGGTGGTAAGTCATCCCACCGTGATTGATGAACCGGTTGCAACATCTATAGATGATAATACACACCCGAGGGCAACATATCACATGAATCACATCCTGGCGATGCATCTTCTTATTCTCATTGATACATCTTGGATTCTCTTGAACAAGAAAGAGGCTTGCTAGCCACTCTCGCTAGAAGGTCAACTAGAGTTTCTAAGTTGCCCAATAATCTAAATGACTTTATTGTTGAAGGAAAAGTCAAATATGGTGTTGAAAAAGTTGTTAATTACTCAAATCTTAACAAAGACAATTCTTGCTTTGCTTTAGTCTTAATAAAAGTATTGAACCTACTTGTTATGAAGAAGCTATCCTTGATAGTAATTGGGTAGATGCTATGAATTCGAAATTGAAGCCTTAAATGAAAACCATGCTTGGGATATAAGCGATCTACCTCCTAATAGAACTCCTATTGGCTACAAATGGATTTTTAAAATCAAATATAAAGCTAATGGTGAAGTTGATAGATACAAGGCTAGATTAGTTGTTAAAGGTTACAACCAAAGGGAAGGAATAGACTATGATGAAACTTTTCTCTGTTGTAAAAATCTCTTGTTAGATGTCTTATTGCCTTAGCTGTAAAAAACAAATGACCTCTTTTTCAACTTGATGTTAACAATGCTTTCTTATATGGAGACCTTGATGAGGATATCTATATGACCATTCCCAAATGGTTACGTAATGAGAACAATAAAATAAAGTTTGTAAACTTGTTAAGTCTCTATATGGTCTTAAACAAGCTCCTAGAAAATGGAATGAAAAACTTGTCGGTGTTTTAAAGGAAAACAACTTTGTCCAATCATTAATGATCACTCTTTGTTCACCAAAAAGAGAATGACAAGTTCATTGCTCTTCTTGTTTATGTGGATGATATAGTTCTTCTTTGAAACCGTGTTGATGAGATAAACCTATTCAAAGAGTTTCTAAAATCAAAATTCGGATCAAAGACTTGGGAAATCTAAAATATTTTCTTGGCATTGAGGTTTTAAAAGCGGGAATGACATCTGCTCTCCCAAAGAAAATATTGTCTTGAACTCCTCAAAGAATTTGGTCTTCTTGGATGCAAACCGTGTCCACCCCTATGGAACCCAACTCGTGCTTCCATACATTCCCACCGATGATGACCCTTTACTTGTCAACATCATCGGTTATCGAAGCTTTGGGAAACTTATCTACCTCACCCATACAAGACCGACATTTCATACTCGGTTCATTGTCCGCACAATATATGCATTCTCCTTGAAATCTCATATGGAATGTGCCTCAATGTTCGAGGTATCTAAAAGGAGCTCCGTGAAAGGTCTAAGGTACAATTTCAAAGAACTCTAAAAATCATCTTGAAGGATATAGTGATCTTGATTGGGCCAAATGTAAGAAAACCAGAAATCATTACAGTTATTGTGTTTTCTTTAATGATTGTTTAATCTCATGGAAAAGTAAAAACAAAAACTCTTTCAAAATCTTCCACAGTAGAGTATAGATCTATGTCTCTGCTTGCTTGTGAAATCATTTGGATTCGAAAATCCTAAAAGATCTAAAAGTTGATATCAACCTTCCTGTTAGTCTTTTTGTGATAACAAATCGCTTTACAACTTGTGTCAATCCTGTTTTCCATGAAAGATCAAAAATTTTGAAATTGATGTTCACTTCATCACGGAAAAAATTGCTAGAGGTGTTATAAATGCTAAAAGATTGGATCTTCAAACCAAGCTGCGACATTCTTACAAAGAACCTCCTGTCTCATCGGCATAAATTTTGTGTGAAAAATTGATATTGTTTGATATGTTTGCCCATCGATTAAGGGGAATGTTAAAATTTGGGGTAATAATCTGTGGCAAACATGTCACTCTATCAATTGCTAATGGCTTTCAAGCTATGTTCTTTGCAGGCATATTACGGGGTTTAACATGGACAAAGCATAAGTGGTTTATAGTTCCAAGATTATCATTTCTTTGAAGCCTCTCTTGTTTCTTTGAAGTTCATTTTATTGTTTCTCTGAAGTTCATTATTATAGCCGTTAGAGGGTCTTAGTGTAACTTAATCCCTATTTAATTAGTCCTTTATTCTAGGGTTAGATACACTTGAGTGTGCGATCTTTTGTATCACTCTTCTCTTCTCTTAGATCATTTCACCGATCTTGTCTTGTCTT
Source organism: Chrysanthemum lavandulifolium (assembly GCA_022545495.1). Lineage (NCBI taxonomy): Eukaryota > Viridiplantae > Streptophyta > Magnoliopsida > Asterales > Asteraceae > Chrysanthemum > Chrysanthemum lavandulifolium. The sequence continues at coordinate 280,534,821 of CM040243.1, read as the reverse complement.
TACATTCATATGATTATTGTCTCATTGACATTAATCTAATCTTGTAACATTTGGATACTATTAATCTAAGCTGACTATTGCAGCTTAGATCTGAATAAAGGTTCTGTTGTTTATCTACTGTTGCCTATACTTTAGTACACCATTGCAGTTATACAGGTACAATGCAAGCTAGTGATTCAAACAGTCTTTAATGAAATCTCACAAGTATTGATTGGTCATGATTGTTGGCAGATTGTAAAAACTATATTTGACGTTCTTTGATCCTAGTGGGAGAGATTGGAGGAAATGATTATAATAACCCAATGTTAAAAGGAACACCAGTTGATGAGCTCAATTCATTAGTTCCTCTTGTTATTGATCGCATCATCTCCGTAGTCAATGTAAGAAGCTACTCAATTCTTAGACAATACATTCTAATAACATAGTGTAAACTATAACTACCAAAATATGTATCACGCAAATCATTAAAAATTGCATAAATCATCACAAAAAGTTAAAAAGATGCTTTGTTTAGGACTCTGTATAATATAATATTAGTTTAATTTCATTATTTATTATTACACGAGCTGATTGAGATGGGGGCTCAGACACTAGTTATTCCAGGAAACTTTCCAGTTGGATGCTTATCATCGTATTTGACAATATGTGGTTCTGAGAAGGAAAAGTATGATCCAAAGAATGGTTGCCTTGTGCGGTTAAATGAGTTTCTTTGAATATCACAATGAATTCCTCGCAAACAAGACTAAATCGATTCGAGAGCTTCATCCTAATGTCAACGTCATCTACTGGCGACTACTACAATCTCGCTATGAATATCTACCGATCTCGATAAAGTTGGTACATAACATGTTATTTTGTGATAATATAATCACTATGGCCAACTACTTTCTAGTTCCGCAGAAAGGTCTGCATTTTGACCCATTTACCTATAAATGGATCAATATGGGCTATGTTTTTATCTTTAGCGGGTTAAATGGGTAAGCTAATTTAAGTAAAAAGGGAATGGGTCAAATGGGTCAAACAGGTTGGTCTTGAAATGTAAACTCATTAATCATTTGTTTAAAGGGTGTATGTGTTTGGGATTGCATTCTGGGTGAGTTTATATGATTATTGTGTTTGTGAAACATATAGTAAAAAAAGTGTTTGGGAAAGCATGTTGGGACCTGTTTTGCTTTTTGATACAGCGTTCTGCACGCATTCCCAAACACTCCCTTAAATAACTCTCCGATTAGTACCATAATGTTATAGTCTTACAACCATGAATTAATACATAATAATTTTAAGAAATACAAAAAGTAGCATGTTATGGCTGGTCCATCCTGGCCAGTTTCACTCGCAATAGAAGTTACTATTTGTTATCCGTTACACATTATACCACCGGAGGTATTTAAAGCTGCAGTTTGATTTACACATAATCAGTTCATGATCTTGTTGGTTTGGAATACAAATTTTGCAGGATTTACAAATGGGGCTCTAAAGGCGTGTTGCGGAGGAGAAGGGCCATATAATTTCAACTTATTGGCAGAATGTGGACTTCCATCCGCAACTGTGTGTGATCAACCGGATCAATATGTTAGTTGGGATGGAATACACTTAACAGAAGCAGCTTACAAAATAATTTCCAAGAATTTATATCAGGGGCCATATACCACACCCGAGTTTAGTTCATTGTGTCCTACATCAACATTTCAATTGGAAGGCGGTTCGTCGAGTTCTATTTAAGTTAACACAATCTTTAATATATACTTTAAGCTATCAGAGCAGGAGGTAAAAAAATTTGTTCACATATTTGATCAGTAGTTGATATTCATATCAACCGCAAATTTAACATAATAGTTGTGATGTTGTAATTTTAATTTTAATGGACGCAATACACTCGTTGTGGATAATTTGAGATTACATTATAATTTATGAGAACCGGGATCTTACTTGTTAGTAATTGTGTTTAATATTCTTGTTTGGGGATAGTGGCGCATCGAGTAGACGAGTACATATGGCAAATTGAGTAGACGAGACACCACATTGACGATATCATTCTCCCAAGGCTTGAATCTCCTACACCCTCGATGCTCGAATGGTATGGAAACAAATGATCATTTATTTTACACGTGTGAAGTGGCGTCAGGTATTAGGAGGTTAAATGAGGTTTAGTGTGATTTGCATTTCCCGAACCTTATTTCGTCGTCAGATTGGATAACATGGATAGATAATATGCGGTTATCAAAGGATAAGAAGACTCGTATCTAGGTGAGCATGGCAGCTACTTGGTGGACTATCTTGAAATTTCGAAACTTGGTTACATTCAATTCTCAAAAATTGAGAAAATGTGACTTGTTTGATAGCATTATACTTAATTCATTTTTTGGTTACAAAGTAGAAGTTTTATATGTTTAACTTGGTATGATTGGCTAAAAACACCATTGTAATTTTTCTAGCTTCTTGCTAGTTGATTTTTTTATATATAATTGGCGTTAAAAAAAAGATAGTTTAATATGTAACTTCATAGGCTTATCATCGAACCACTATAAATTCGTTACAAGATCTTATTAAATCCAAAAACGTTGTAGTCATTTCCTCGTTTCTAAGCGACATTATTATTCTATCTATGTGATGATGAGGTTATGGGGTGAGTTGAGGAGGATGCTAGCTTATGTTGTTTAAGTTCAACATCTCTTAGGACTAGGTCTAAAAGGTTTGTTGTAAGCAAAAAAAGAAAGGGTGTTGATGAGTGTAAGAGGAAGATGACTGAAGATGTGTGTTTTGGAACGGGAAAGCGGAAAACGATTGAAGATGTATGTGTTGGAAAGGGAAAAGCAAATCATTAGCAACATGTGGAGGTGTGGTGATTAAAGATAGTCAAGTGATGAATGTGAAAGGGTGTTAGAAGCAGGTTTATTGTGCTTGGATTAAGAGCCATTGAAGACAAATTGCAACAACCAAAAAAAGGCAAGAATTGATGTTGTGGGCAAGTGTGTAATGGGCGTATACTCCATAACAGGTCTACATTATTTGGATGTGCTAGTCTTGACTTTTCTTAGAAGAGGTCTTGGTTGTGCATATGTTACTAAGGAAGCTATACTTCATTGTGGTAGTTGCGGTGAGGTCGGCCAATTAACAAATGAATGAACGTTCAATGGACTGATGACAAAATTGGAGCCTAGCATCAACAATCAAAAGATGCTGATGTGTGTGATATTCTTGAGACGAATGACTGATTAGTACTTTTTATTTTATTTGTTTACTTTCTAATGATGTTTGTGTTTTATTGTTGAAAAAAAAAACAGTTAATGGTTATTTATTGTTTGTTTGTTAGTCGATTGTTCGTACGGATTTATTACCAGTCAACTAAAGTTGATCGTTGGTACCAGTCTCTAAAGTCGACCGTTGGTACGGATTTGTTACCAGTCGACTTAGTTGACCGTTGGTACCAGTCGACTAAAGTCGATCGTTGGTACGGTTTTGTTACGAGTCGACTAAAGTTATGTTTTTATTATGTTATGTTTATTTTCTTTTTATTTTCTAGTTTACTATTCCAGTCCTAGCTTTCGCGATTTCGCCGCTCGGACTGCGGGGGAGTATTAAATGAATAAGTTAGTTGGCCCAAGCCCGACTTGTGGGTTAGGTCCATTAGGGTTTCCAGGTATATTGCTTTATAAATACCTGACGAATAGATACACTAATATATGACTCCCACCCCTTTGGCGAATATGGAGAATTACGAAACCCTAATCCCTCCTTCATATTAATCGATCTTCAAACTTCCCTAGTACAAGTCTGATTTAATCTTTTGATTATATCTCGTGTATGATCTAGGTTTAAACCATATCTTGTCTTAAGTCTGCTTTGTGATCGATTTTTTGTTTTAGGGTATAATTCTTAATCGCTACTTAAGGGTTTAATCAGTCGGTTTGATTTTATCATTAAAATGATTCGGTCATCATTATTATATCATGTAATTGGGATTTTGCTTCATGGCTTATAAACCCTAGTTGTTAACTAGGGTTTTAATTGTTTTGTTTGAAGACCGGACATTCTTTTCTTCTTGTTTTGGGTTTCGATTGTTGTGATGTCGAATTCGGAGAGGAGATTCTTGGTATGCCACGGCTTGTGGTTAATGTTCTTTGAATTGAAGGGTCAAGAGGTCAGAACGCCGTGTTCAAGATCCACGTAAAGCTAATGAGTTGGAATCGATGATAATGCGACTAGGTTTCATGCTACCGATTTCTGTCGGTAGTTACGGTTCTCGTTCGATGGACAAGTGAAGCGGTTTCACTTGTTTCAAGCCCCACTCATGACACGCTGAGGGTTATGATACTTTACTGAAAATTCGTGCTATTGAAAAACAAATCTTAGAGGGAAAACTTGTTCTTGTGGGTGACGATGGGCAACCATTAAAACCAACCGGAACAGTGGATGCTACTACTTCTACTGGGGCTTATCCGTTTGAGCATCTTAAGGTGCCGCAATCACAGAAGGAGCTTGAGGAGATGCTTTCTGCTATCGGTTATTCGAAACCTCCTCAAGATACAAGTGGTCCTATGGCTTCTAATGTTAATGTACATGGGGCTATTGGTATTGAGAAGGATGGTGTGCATGCTTTGAAATAACCTGCTGCATCGTATGCTGGTGTTACTTCTACTGAACCAATGAAACACATGTCTAACTTTTGTAGGTTGGAATGTAGTAAGAAAGCTCTTGGTGTGGATCTTTACGTCCGATGAAAGTGGTTGAAGAGGTAAACACTAGGTTTGAGAATACTTTGTATGGGTATTTCCTTGGTAAAGCGCCTTGCTTTTCTGTTGTTGATTACTTTATACGCAATGTGGGCTAAGTTTGGTATACAAAGGTAATGATGAATGCAAAGGGTTCTTCTTTTTAAGTTTAATTCAAGAAAGGTGTTGATGATGTTATTGAAAGCGGTCCTTGGTTGATTAATAATGTACCTATTATTCTTAAACCATGGACGGTGAACACCAACTTACTTAAAGAGGATTTGACCAATATTCCAGTGTGGGTTAAATTCCATGAAGTTCCTCATGCTATGTTTTCTGATGATGGCCTTAGTCTCCTTGCCACATTGATAGGCACGCCTAAAAGGTTAGATGCCTTCACTAGCCAAATGTGCAAGAAATCGTGGGGCCGTAGTAGTTTTGCTAGATGCATGATTGATGTGAAGTCAGATGGGGTAGGGACGACCTTCTTGTTGAGATTCCGTTACTTGATGGGTCGGGGTCGACTATCGAGACGACACGGGTTGAATATGAGTGGAAACCACCGCATTGTGATAAATGTAAGATTTTGGTCATACTCCTATTGATTGTCCTAAAGTTGTTGAACCTCCCACTCGACCTTCTAAGCGTGCTAATGATGGTTTCAAGGCGGTTAATAATAGGAAGAAGGGAAAGCAAGGTGGGTCTTCTATTCGGGTCAAGGAGGGTTTTCAAACTGTTGTGGGTAAACAGTTTCAATACCAACCCAAGAAGAATCCTCCGAACCTAAGAAAGTGGTAGTCACTAAGAAGAATGCTTCGATGTGGCTAGTTCGAGTGGAACCAAGATCGCTACATCTAACGGTTTGATGCTCTTAATATGGAACATACGGATCGTCGGTATTCCTTCTAATGACAATATCAAGGATGTGGATTACGGTTGTACAATGGAAGTTAATGATGATAAGTCTACTAAGGCAGTCTTGCATCACAAGAGCCTCTTGTGAGTGATTTGAAAGAGATGGAGTCGAAGTGGCTCCTCAAACTAGTGATTCTTGTATACCGCCCTGCTTCTACTAAGAGAGTTAACCCTTTTCTAAAGTGGGAGAGATTGTAGTGTCCGATTCGAAGATGAGGTTGTTGCTAACCCATTTGATGAGTCGCTAATATATTTGGTGGTGGCCAATAGTTTGAAGATGAGTATGATGACTATGATTTCGATGACTATGCGAAACAGGTTCGTAATCTTCCGGGGAATTTGGATGCCTTTAATGCCATGTATAACGTTTCAAGGTCCTAGGAAGTAATTTTATTTCTTTATGTCATATGTTATCATTTGAGTAGTGGTTTGTTTTCTTGGTTAGAAAAGAGGAAGTACCTTGTTATGTAAGCTTTATGCCTATGTAACGGGCTGAGATATGGGATTTCACTCATATCCATTGTACTTAAACATTTATTTGGTTAATATATTTACCAAGGTGCAGGATTACTCCCCTTTACCCAAAAAATAAATACCTGACGAATAAACATTATAACCCACGGGGTTTTATGTAGTCTAACAGAGGTTACATATAATTAATTATTTTCCCATTTTGTTACTGATTTGCTTATCATTTTTTTGTCTATTTGTGTACCTGCTAACTTTTCCTAGTCTTTGATTATGTGTTTGTGAAGCTGATCACACATTGGCTTGTTTATACATATTCGTGAACCTGATAACTTTTGATTATAATTTGCATGTCCAGTAGGCTATGGAGTTTTTGGTTCATCCAAATTTTGGAGTCCTAGATTCATTAAATAGTTGTTCATCAGTTGTATGTTTAAAATGTAATTTGAAGTACAATATTTTGGGATGATGTGTATCATTTGAAAACAATGACAATGTAATTTGAAGTACCAGCTTTATGGATGTTGAAATCTCAACAATGTCTGATATTTGTCTCGCTTTTATGAACATATTTTGGTTTTATTTGTGTTTGTTTTTGCATCAAACATTGTGTTGTATATATGTTGTGTTGTTTTATTCTTATTTTGGATAAATGCTTGCCCATTTTTTATGCATTTGAGCTTTTGGTTTGCATTTGGACTAATGTTTGACATTTTAAAGTCAAACATTAGTTTTGGTATGTACACACTTGTATTGACCAAATAACCACTGCAAAGCATCCAAAACCCTTAAATGGTCATAAGCATTTGAGCTTTTGGTACATATTTATGTTTTGGTTTGCATTTGGACTAACGTTTGACTTTTTAAAGTCAAACATAGTTTTTAGCATTGACCAAATAACCACTGCAAAAGAATGCAAACATCGCTAGATGGTCATAAGCATTTGAGCTTTTGGTATGCATTTGAGGGGTTGGCTTGCATTTTGACTAATGTTTGACTTTTAAAAGTCAAACATAGTGTTTGGTATTGACCAAATAACCACTTCAAAAGCATCCAAACACCGCCAGATGGTTATAAGTATTTGAGCTTTTGGTATGCATTTGAGGTTTTGGTTTGCATTTGGACTAAAGTTTGACTTTTTAAAGTCAAACGTAGTTTTTGGTATTGACCAAATAACCACTGCAAAAGCATCCAAACACCCTCAAATAGTCATAAACATGCTTTTTCAAGTAAGACTTGATATGGGTCTGATGTTCAATGTATATTAGTACATGAAGTCTATTAGGCCATGAAGTCTAATGTTCAATGCCTTCCCAAACTACAGACCCTTTCATATTGTTCCAACTACACTAACAACTTCTCCCAAACACCCTTTACAACATTATCTATTCTAAATAGACTTGGATACACACTGGTGTAGTAAAAACAGTCTACCGAAATTTCTTTATATACCAATGTAAAAGCAAATTCTACCAAAGCCACTACATTAAGTTGGACTAAACTTAACACATGCCCGAATAGCCACAACGTATAAGAGTTATTCAATCCGATGATAACCATTTCGTTTAAATGTGCACTTAAATCATGCACACAAGTTTAAAAAATTGAGATAATTACAATGTATACTAGTAGAATTTCATATTTACTCACTTAAGAATAATTTGATTTGTTATAATTGAAAGTGAACAATTACATTTATTAAACCCAAAACAATAATTTGGACATTTAGTTTTGGATAAAGGAAGTATAATTAAAGGCCTGTTTGGTATATGGGTATTAAAGGGTTTGGACTCAAAGAAATTTCATAGCAGTTGTTTGGTACATGTATTTCTTCCTGACACATGATATTGAATGAAAGATGATATACCAGGCTCAACTACTTGCTTTTAGCTTTTGATGAACGCAAGTGTTGTTTCCTTCTACAAATTGTTCCTACCTAATAACGGCTAGAATGCAGAGAGAGAATGAGTGAAACAAAATATATAATATTATTGTGTGTGTAAGAGGATTAGTAAGAGGATATTGTATGAGACTTTAGCAATGCTTTTTTGTAAAACCAAGTCTATTCATCAAATAAATTGTATGATTTTGGATTATCAATAAATATTTTTCTTTAGAATTTTGATACTTGATTGATCCACTTACTTATGTAAGTACTGCATCTTCAAAATTATAACCTTCTCATGGCATATAAGCTGTTAATACATTTTTCCCCAAAGCGAGTTAGCCGTCAACTGTAGCAGCACCATACGCTAATTTTTTTCCTTTTTTCTTATGCATTGCCGAACCTGAAGTTTTTATGCATACAAGTATTTTTGTTGGAACGTTGATACATAATTAAAGGAATAAGATTTTAGTTTTCTATTTAATTACTTTCAACCACATATTTATTCATTGTTTATTATATTTTTTATTTTTCAATTTTATAATATCCCAATTTACATATAATTAATATATAATTTAAACAATTTCTTTCATCATTTTCTTTCAAGCCTACATCAAATTCAAATTCTAACCTCATTCACAAACCAAATAGTGACCCATATGCATATGTATACATTGTAGGGGGGTTTGCATATATATCTCTGCAAAAGCTCAAAATTGCATATATATCTATCTTAAACTTTTAATTGCATATATATCCTCCCAAAGGCTTAAAAATTACATATATATCTAATTTAAACTTAGAATTACATATATATCCTTCATAAACCTTAAATATATCATATATACCCAAATAACTATTGAATTTAAATTTGCAACTCTCGAATACATAACAATTATAATTATATAAAAAATATTTCTTAAATATATTTTTTCTTTATTTATAAACTTGTTGGCAGTAGCATATACGCTTTCACTGCAAACATATTTTATTTGTGATGTATATTAAATAACAACCATGATATATTTGATAGTTTATTCCATGTATTCGTATTAGATATGAGATAAGGTCAATTTTTTTATGAGGCTAAACATTTTCTTGATATATTGTTTTTGGTCGTTCATTTGAACCCTGGGACATCGTACCCTTAAAACAATTGCGTTTGTTGCCAATTTAAAATTATAATTATCATAATTTAGAGTTTAAAGTTATATTAAATAATTATTTTGATATATATGATATATTAGAGGTTTAGAAGGATACATATGCAATTAAGAAGGTTTAGAAAGAATATATATATAATTATTAAGTTAAGTTGGATATATATGCAATTTTTAAGCTTTTGAAAAGATATATACGCAATTATAAGTTTAAGTTGGATATATACGTAATCTTGAGCTTTTGCAAAGATATATATGCAATTCCCTTTACATTGTATTAGTGCTTGCAGGTGTCAAACATGTTTAAACTCCATGAAATCACTATTCTTTATTCTTCTTGTCAAATGTTTTCACCTTTTTAGACGAATTTTAGTTTTTGTCAAAAATAGGTCGTAAAGTTCAATGTCTTTCAATTCAGATTTGCTTTCTTTTAGACCTTACGCAAAAAGAAATTCAACAATGAAAAATGTAAGGTGTCCAGTCGTGAGTGGGTAATTAGAAACGTTTTTAAAAGCCCATACACTTTGACATATTCTGATCTTATTAAGGGACCCAAAATTTTATATTTCTATTAATTTTTGCTTTAAAAGGAAGTCTAATTTCTTTGACCAATATAATAGAATCACATGATACATGTTTATAGGTGACAGTGAATTATTAAGAAACTCTAATATATTTAATTCGTTAAGCTTTCAACGGTCAGTTAGTCTAAACCATTAACTAATCCAAGTTGATTATATTAGAAAACCCTATGGCATTTACATAGCTTTCCAGGGCAACGTGCCAAATTTATAGAATAATCTTGGTTGAACAACAAATACACGAGCATCTATGTTTATATTTTTAGAAATTTTGTTTTTCAAATTTGGTTGTCGTTGGTGGTAGAATAGGAGCATTGAAGCTAGCATCATTTTCTTTCAAAGATATGAAATCACCTTGGGAAACTTGAAAAGAAGTAATGCTGACTATAGAAGCCGATGAATAACTACAATAATCAAGAACATGCAGAATAGAAAATCCGGAAATGATGACTACAAAGAAAGAGACCCTATAAGACAACGGGTTTATTGGGTTGCGGGTTGTCCGGTTAGGTACTCTATTGGGTTATCAAGTCACATGTTAATCTAATCCCACAATTTACTTCATATACTAAAATAACACTCAACGTTAAATTAACTCAATTATTAATCCAGTAGAGCACTAGTATTTCCTTTGTCACAATATATAACGAAATGACGATAGTATATTATAAGCATACTTTGGGTTTTTGGGTGGCAGGATGTAGTTATTTGGGTCATGCCGTCATGTAGCATCAAAACAAAGAAAAACAAAAAGTAAGCTACTGATGTAGACTTGCAACCAGGGGTGTTAATCGGGTTAGGTTGGTCGGGCTCAGGTCAATTCGGGTCGGTCCAAAATCGGTTCAAGGCTACAAATAAAATACTCGAACCCGACTCTACTTGAATTCGTTAGTCGGGTTCGGGTCTATTCGGGTTCTACAAACCGAATATGATTAAAGTGGTAACCAAATTATCTATTTGTACTAGTTTAAATAGATAATTTATAAAAAGAATAAAAAAAAAAGAACCTTACTTGGGTCAATTAGGCCCACCTGAACCGGGGTTAGCCAAATATTGCTTACCAGATACCTAACTCTATTTAGTATTCGGGTTACTCGAGTTGACCCGAATAAAATTATTGACCCGAGTAATCCGACTCAAATAAGCTTAATCGAGTTCGTGTCGGGGTTAACTTTTTTGACACCCCTACTTGCAAGGCACCATAGCCATATTTGAAGATGGATATTATCATATTTTGCATGGAAAGCTTACTAATTAAGAATTGTGACTAATTAACTATGACAAAAGGAATTTAGTTCAAAAATACTAAATATTTTAAAGGGTTATTATGGCTTATCGAGTTTATTGGGTCAACCCGATAACGAACTAATTAAGACCTTAACCCGACCTTATTAGGCTATCGGTTTATCGGGTTGACTTGATAAACCCGATAAGCTAAGTTGGACCCGAATCAACCTAACCCTATAAAATCTTATCGGGTTCAGGTTGGGTTGGGTTAGAATGACCCATTTGACGCCCCTATTTAGAATTGGCTTTTTATGATAGAAACATCAAAAGAAAAGAAACAACATCAACCATGCTTCATAAGTTTGTATGCTTTAATATTTCCAGGCATATATGCATTATGCATATATGATTTTGGCGCCTTTATTTTATTATGCTTTGATTCATATACTTTTTCTCTCTCTGCAAACACACACATACATACATTTATGGTTGCTACATATTTTTGCTCGCCCAAAGGTTTTGCTTGAAGTAGTTCTTTACCCTTGGGTAAGGGTGTGATAGTGTAAATCCTACCACCTTCTTACCTCAATCCGAAATGATAGGGTATAGTGGTCGTTGTTGTTTTGATAAAAAAAATAGAAAATGATATATATATGACGCTTTTAATGGAATCCGACGGAAGGACAAGGCCATACTAATGTTTAAAACAATAAAAGTAGATACATCGTAAACCATCATCACATAGTCTATTGGTAAGGTTAATGGTTTTCTCACATGAAGTCAAGTGCTCAAAACAAGTTAGGTGTGTACATTTGAAGGTGACCAGAGAAGGGTCAGAAATAGTTTCGGGATTAACCCAATGAGATCGCATACATCTGAATCAAAGAGCGTTGTCCACACCGATAACGTAAATAGAAAAACCTCGTCTGTTTATACGTTTCATATACATTATAAACATGATTGTATCACATGAGGACGATTTTGTAACTTAATTATTCAACGACGAGAAATTATAATTCACTCTTTAGTTCAAGATCCATCTACTAGATTAAAAAAATTGATTATTTAAACTTTAAAACAATATTGTGCCGAAGACATCACTTTTATACATAAGTTTTAAAGCGGAACAAATCAATTATTTCCAAATTAAGATATTAAATTACGATGAGTAGGCCACCTATGTGCTCAATTTGGCAAATTGGATATGTTTAATAGCATATTCACATGAGCTGTTCATTATCCTCTCTAACAGTATAATATTTGGATTTATAGATATATCATCCACTAGGGATCAATCAGTCGTTAAACTTTAAACTACTACTTAAAATTCTCGTGCGTGCACAGAGTTTACGTATAAATAAAATTTATTTTAAAACTTTAATTTAATATATAAAAATATAATTTTTTTTCGGTGTTTAATGTTTTGTAATTGTGATATAAATACAACTAATAATAATGCACGAGTTTTTACATATTTTTTTCATTATGTATTAATATCGATTGATATTTTGTAAGATTTATTGGATGAGAGATTTAACTTTGTTTAAGTGACATGGGTGTTGAGATTGATGTTCTTGTTTAAATTTAACTATTGATATCATGTTAAACACAATATACGAGTTTAATAGCACATAATGACCGTTGATGAAGTTGAAATACAAAAAAGATTTTTCGGATATCTTTATATAAACATCAAATAGAAATTACATGAGTCATTTTTTAAAATGTTACACCCACTCAACGAACACGCGCAAGAACAAAAAAACGAGGACTCGATCGCCCCTAAGATCGAGTCGTGGGAGGCTTGTTATGTGTGTGTTTATTTTAAATGATTTTTTGGAGGTATACTTATATTTTAAGTGGGATATGTTTTAGTGTTGAACATTATTGTGTTATTACTGTTGGAAAATGAGTTTTGCAAAATGAGTTTTTGCAAATTTTGGACACTATTTAATATATGATATATTTTATATATATTTATGTTTCTTAGTAACTTTGCGTTCTCTTCGACGAGTGCTTCGCAACGAGCTAAAGTATGTCCAAAATGGAGTTGAAATGAATGAGATATCGTGTCTCAAAGTGAGGCACTTGAAACATAAAAACTTGGAAAAATGGGAGAATCCCACATCGCCCAAAACAAGAAGTGGATGCTTGTTTATAAGGAATTCATAGTATTGGCTATCAAATTCCTTTAGGTTGGTTATGCTCCAACTCCTACGTCTTGTGGCAGGGGGGGGGTGCAGAAAATAGGATTTCGGGTCAAAATGAGTTCAAGCTTGAACTCATGCGCGACCATGGACACGAATGCAGCTCAAGCCTCGCATACGTGCGTATCTTTTCTCGCAGTTTCCTTTTCCGAATTTCGTAAATCTATTTTAGGAATAGGTTTAAACTTATCAAGTCTTTTGTCTTAGTTCGAGTTTCCTTTTTCCGAATTTCTATAAATCTATTTTAGGAATAGGTTTAAACTTATCAAGTAAGTTCTAAATCGGTTTATGTTTTTAAAAGATATGCAATCGGTTTCATGTATTAAAGATTTGCGAATCTGTTTTTGATATAACTGATTTTCGTGTATATGGCTGAAATATTTTTCTTGGAGGACAAGTTGAGTCTTCGATATAAATAAAGCTATATGTCTCATACGTTTTACACATTCTAAAACGCAGCTCCATTACAGTAACGTTCCAACAATCTTTTCGATCAGAAACGCTCAAGCTTCCGTGATCTTTCAGGCAAGTGGTCTAGTCCGGCTGTACAACAGCTACGTACGTTGTACCCTGGGAAAGAGACGGCGAATCTGTTTTAAGGGAATCGTATTCAATACGAGCCTCGTACAAGTCTCTTTACTGCTTTCATTTAAATTATGTTAAATAGTGTTTGTCTTCGCTTACTCCTTCATTATTTATTTCTTTGTTTATTTGTTTAATTATAATCTGATTTTCATAATTAAAAGTGTGCACCGTTTCCCACAATTACACCATGTTCAAGATGAAGTTGGTTGTAGAGAGAGAAAGCTGATTTGACATAGAGATAGCAGTGATAAAATTGGTTGTGGTGCTCTCTTATTACGGGTAGCCTTAAATCGTGAACAATTTAGTTGAATCCCACACTCTATTATCTATACACTTTTAAGTGTGACCCTCTTTAAAATTAACACACTCAGTTATACACATTTGTAAGTGTAATTTTTATTTTATTTTATTTTTGTAAGTGTAATTTTTTATTTTATTTTATTTTATTTTATTTTATTCTTTTTTACTCTATTAGAAATGTGATAATGTTTTATTATTTTTCGACACTACTAAAGTGTGGAGAATGAACGATATTTTTGTAGTGATCCAGTGGATGATCATTTGGAAGCCACTCTCGATCACATCCTTTATATAAATAAAAAAATATAAGAACTCTCCCAAGCGTTTATAAAATCTCTAAGATGACAACAACAATGATAATTTATTTGAAATAAAAGAGCTTTACAATTTTGTTATGAATCTAGCAAAAAAAACTAGAATCAAGACAATTTATTTGATAAATTTTGGTTAAGGGACTCTAGCAAAAAAACTTAAATCAAAACAACACAATAAGAAGGTTACAAGCAAGTATATGATTCAAGATCCAAACAAGTCACCTTGTTCCTGTTTAATTGGTTACAAAGATTAACAAATGTTAAGTAACTAAATTTCAGGCTTATCAAAGTATGCTTAAAAACGTTTAGCAAATATAAACAGTTAATAAAGATTTACACAAGTATTTTCAACGTTTAATTTCTTAGTTGAAATAAATCAAATAATTTACTAAGATTGTTTGCATAATAAATCTAAGTTGAATGGCAATATATTGTTTGGTGATCTTTTCACTAACTTGAACATAAATTAAAGTTAGTGTTTAAGTTAGAACTATGCTAACCTCTGAATCTATTCATGAAATTAGTTTTATGAATGAGTAAATACTCTTGAATGTGTCTCACATTAATTGCAAGAGAAACCATTTACTCATTTGCAACATTCTCTTATATAGGGAAAGATCGAGATGGATACTTGTGGGTTAATAGGGATGTGTCAAACATTTAAGTGTGTAATATATTTACATTAAATGTTTCTGTTATTGGAATGTGTCAAATCTCACTTTAAGAAACAATGTCGATAACTATTTGCCACTTTCTACTAACTCTTGTATTTTCTTTTACTTTCTTTGATAAACGTTTTTCTACTTATCTTCCTAAAAAGTTCCGCCTTTATATCATATATTTATATATATTTTTTTAAATATATAAGTTCAAAATGCTTTTGATTGTTGACGAGTTCATAAAGGATTCCTTGAGTTATTGTTAGTACTCACTAACCATTATCTTTTTTATTGGGATTAAGTCATAGAATAGCTATTTACTTTTCAAAGTGTCCCGTTTTGGTACGTGTACTTTTTTTGTATAATAGTAATGTACTTTTCAAAGTGTCTCGTTGTGGTGCGTGTATTTTTTAAGTTG
The DNA here is from genome assembly GCA_022545495.1 of Chrysanthemum lavandulifolium. Lineage (NCBI taxonomy): Eukaryota > Viridiplantae > Streptophyta > Magnoliopsida > Asterales > Asteraceae > Chrysanthemum > Chrysanthemum lavandulifolium. The sequence goes on along the minus strand of CM040243.1, from coordinate 280,519,390 downwards.
TAGAATAGCAATGTACTTTCCATAAGTGTTCAATTTGGTACGTAATCAACGTACCAAATTGGAACACTTATGGAGAGTACATTGCTATTCTACAACTTAAAAAAAGTACACGTACCAAATTAGAACACTTATGAAAGAACATTGCTATTTTATAACTTAAAAAAAGTAGACGTATCCAAACGGGACACTTTGAAAAATACATTGCTATTCTACGACTTAATCTCTTTCTGATTCAAAGACTTCACTTACCGAGTTCCGTCTCAGAAAGTGATGAGACTTTTTTAGTATTTGATGAACTCTAAAGATGACTCCCTAAATGTTTATTCATTTAGGTACTTCATCTGAACTTAAGATATTTTTATGTTTAAATCTTAGTTAGAAATCATTAGACTCTGAGTTAGTAGAAAGTGGCAAATAGTTAGCAGAAAGTGGCAACTAAAGAAAGCTCGGTTGTATGTTTTTATGTCAGTTGGTTGATTTTGCAAATACGTTTAAATGTTATAGAAGATGACAATATATTTTTGTCATTTAATGTCGATTGTCGAATAATAAAACATGTTGCCATAGAGCTTTAAAGTTAATTAATTAATATAATTCTAAATGTTATAGAAGATGACAATATAGGTCATTTTCTTTCATATACAAAACTATGAGGTCTACTACGAGACTCGGTCTTTCTTTTGTTTGTGAAGAAACATCACCTATCATGTTCATTTTAACTTGAGAAAATCTTAATATAATTAATCTGTAATGTTAAAATAAATTGATCCTCTAAAGTAAGGGTGTTTAGGAATAAAAAATCAAAATCAAACCGAACCGAAAAAAATTGAATAGACTTTGTAATCGAACTGAATTTGTCAAAACTGAACCGAATTGAATTAAATATTCGATCTTCTGTTTGGATATTGTTTAAGCAATGTAAACTGAAAACCCAATTCATATAAGTATATATTTATTTATATATTTATATACATAAAATGACTATTAAAACTCCCTCATAATACAAATATAATATTTTCTAAACTTGAAAATACTTTTTTCTTCTAAAAGTATATATAAATAATAAATAATAAATAATTAATTAGAATTAAGTATTCCAGGTTATTAGGGTCATTCGGTTCAATTTTCGGCTCAGTTTAATCAAATATAAGTTCGGTTCAATTTGGTTTTCGATTTAACTAAAAAATAAAAATTAACCGAACTAACTGAACCAAATAAACCAATAACCGAATCGATAAACACCCATACTCTAAAAGATACGTAAGTTCACACAAAATTCAATAACCGATAAAGCTTTGAAATTGACATTGATGATTCGGTGGCATGGAAAAATATAATTAAATTTGTGTATCACACTATTCTAACCTTTCATTTATCCAAATTTGACATGCTTAAGATTAAATATATTTTCAGTATTTATATTTGGTCTTTCATACGTATGTAAAGACATTTTACCTGTCAAATAATATAAATTAATATTAAGTTTATGTTGTCAGGTTCTTTTTTAAGATTAAAATTACTTTTTATCATTCATTTTGGTTTTATAGACTTGAAAATTTAATTTGTACGTGCAATAATTTGTTTGAAGATGGACGAATAATACTTATTTTCTTGTTATTAGCTTACTTTGCTTTCTTCTTACTTGTTTATAATTATATCGTATCAAAAACTATGATAATATTGTTAATGTGTAATAAAAGAAAAATGTGAATGGAGAAGGTGTTGCATGACTTTTCATCTCTCAATGACGTAATAATATAACCAAATATATAGATGTAGAGTTTAAATACCTGGACATATGAACTTTGTTATATAAAATTAAAGAGACTGTATACGAAATCTTGGGTGGATCTTCATTAACAGAAACGTAAACCATAATATGATACAAGTAAAACATGGTCAACCTCAAAACGATTAAAATAAAAACCCATTGTGGAAAACTGATGAAACATCCATCTTTCACCATGCTAGAGTAGGAAGAAATTGTCTGCCAAAAACTAATTACAAATTGACGGCAGCTAATTATACTTCTTCTGGAGTACTCGAAAAAACCAACCATAGGATGAGAATGCTCTCAACTTTCCTCCTCTGAACTAAGAAAATGGCATGAAAACAGAATAAATTGGAGAAAGGAAACACAATTATCTAGCTTCAATTCAATTCATATTGATTGTTGAAGGTTCTTCACAAGTTCTGTTGTTGTCATAGAGAAGTCGTCATCCACAGTCTGCACAATTAAGCGAAATAGGAACCACACATTTAGAGTTGAAATTATTATATTTTGAAAAGAATTAATCTAGATGAATGATCAAGAACTATACTACTAGTATATTTTTATTTCATGTGGTATTACGATTGCAGGCTTTATAAATTTTTTGTACCTGAGCAACAATGGTCATAAGAAGGTGGGTCTTAGCAAATGGCATGGAACTGCTGCTGATGATGGATAGTCCAAGCTTTTGCATCTGAGTTAGTGCTTTGATAAAGGTAGAATGATTTTTCTGGCACTGAATACTAACTGTCAGAGTGTTTCCTAATCCACACGCTTTGATCTCAGGAGTCGTCTTGCAAGGTGCAGTACTTTCTCCAGAGGTCGCTGGTTCATCGCGCAAATAAAATTCATCATCGCTAGAACTAGGTCTAGATCTCTTCATAGAAATAACAGATTCTTGATCAACATTCTTTCTTTTATTATTTTCTAGTGTTACTTCGAGTTCCTTCACGCGACCTTCAAGTTCTTTTATGTAATTTGATGCGTCTTCCAACATAGATGCCTTATCCATCTAAAACATGTGGTATTGATGTTAGTTCACTTATAAGCTCATGATGACTATGGTGATTAGTAATTACAATTGCATTGATCAAGTAGATAACAATTGGATTCTAAAGAGTGTGATAGTGTACCTTCGTAAGCTTAGGAAGTACGCTGGACAAAGTAATGAAGTTCTGGTTCAACTTTTCTCTTCTCTTCCTTTCTGCCAAAACATGATCCTGTGCCTGAATCGGGTTCCTGAGTGAGACTGAAACCTTTGTGGTATGGGCAGCTTCATACCCAAGCAAGTCATCTTTTGGTTTTAGATCTCCAAACGATATGGTAAAAGTTTTGGATGAGGGAAGATTGGTAGGAATAAGGGGTTCTGGAGTTGTGGAGATTTTTTTAATAGTACTACTACTCTTTTCTTGATATCTAGGATTATTTACTTCAGACTGGCAAGTCTGAGAAGTTTGATTGATATTCGTCGTCTTTTCTGTATAGATCTCTGAGTAAAATGAATCAAGACTGAAGTTATCAATATCGTAGTTGAGTATGTTCATCTCATCACAGCTCATGTATCCTGGATCCTCCATTTTCTGCAATATAGACGGGACACAAGCGATTAACACAAATAAATGAAGACATATATAAGTCAGCGATATTAAGAACCCTATCTGTGTTGCTTACCAGTTCTGCTAGCCATCCCTGTGACATATCCATCTCAATCTGAGACCTTGATTGTATATCGATTATCAGTGAGAATAGATCTTTGTAAAAATTCCCTGTTGGCTCAAATGAATAAATCTTAATGTTTATATAGCAACCTGAAGACTTGATTTATCATTTATGTTGTTTATTCAGCACAAGCACATGTTAATTTGCCTAATATTTTAATTATAGTCTTCGATGTGTGGTCAAAGCAAATGTACGTAAGGACCAATCACATGTTCTGGAAGATGACCTTGAGTCACATTTCGGATGACCTTGTTTAGTTGGTTGACATATAGAATCAAAAACCTAACAACAAAAACAACCAGACTACCATAGAGATCAAATTTGATGATTTACTTTGTTTCAGTTATCATCTTTTAAGTTTTACTTATCTCTTAGCCTATTGATGACTACACATAGTACATATTACGCTGGTTGAATTACTAGCGTTATATCAGTAAAAAAAAGGTGCATTAAATAGCTTGTGCAGGTTTTGTTTCTTTTTCTTTTGTGTTGCATTTTTGAGGTGGCCGGAAACGCGTTTTTGGTTATGCTGGTTTTGGAGCATGTAAAATGTAAGTAAAAGAAAGGAAAAAATTGACTTTATTTTCAAACTGAAGAAGTGCGATTGACTGATATATATTAGAGTCGAAGGTGTCATAACAAGGTTTTAGTTAGTCGTTAAATATCCTCGCCACCACATCAAGATCCCATTTTTCCACAACTAACCACAATAAACCCTCCTCACTCATAACAAACCTCAACCTCTTCATTTGACCACCACTACCACTTTTTTTTTTTATTCAATTTTCATATAAACTAAATTTATTTCATTAATAATTAAAATACATTAACAACACAATAATAATAAGAAAAAAAATATGATACGTAAAAAAATAATATGAGAAAAAAAATAAACACATACTAATAATAAGAACCTAAACATTTTACTAGTCATTTTTATAAAATTATAAATAACATTTTTATAAATTTAAAAAAAATAACAATTAAAACTTATACAACAATATATGAAAACATACACATTACCACCCCAATATTAGTCCAACCCAAAATTAAAAAAAAAAAAAAAAAAAAAAAAAAAAGTTGTCTTCTTCATCTTTTCTGCACACACACATTAACACACACACATACGCATCACACACACATTAATACACAACCCACCATTTCTTCTTCTTCACTTCCATAACTCACACACACAAACACACGCTGAACACACACACTTGAAAATCAAAAAAGGAAAAAAGAAGAAAAAATGAAACCGTGTCCCACTTTTGTCAGAAAATTCACTCGTCGTCAGGATGGCGAGGAGCTCCACGGCGACGGACGGCGAAGGACCCCGGTGTGGCGGCGGCCGACGACGAGGTGCCAGCTAGGCTCACGGCGAGCCACGATATTCCCACACCGTCCGCTCTTAGAGTCATAAAATAAAGTGCAGCGCGTAACTTAAGTGTATCAAATTATAACGTTTGTATATATATGTAGCACTCGGGCTGGGTTGTGGGTATAACACACCAAACCGCCAGTGAGATTATAACAAGAATTAAACTAAGAACTTTAAAATGTAAACTTAATCCGTAACAACACGAATACAAGAAGTTACTAACATTAATACAACAGACATAACCATTCAAGGTGTTCGATTCATCTTAGAAAACGATCGAGTTACATGGGTTGTCAACTGATTGCATGAGTAAAGCGCGACATGTTTAAGGTTTGTCATACGAAACAATCAATTATTTTGGTCATTTCCGGTAATATCAACACCAACTCTAAGCCTAATCATAATAACTTTACTAATTATATAATCTTCAAGTAACAGATAATCAATTTTATACATAGGAACATGCACCAAAAGTTAGTGTTAAAATAGTATAATTGGTGACATTAATGCATCTAATATCATGCATCAGCTCCCTAAATATGCCTCCACTTGATCAGTGATGACGTTTAATTATACCCTTTCTGTATTGTTAAAGATGAATTGACCCAATTTCCAAGCTGTTCCATGTTATTTTAAAAGAACGTGGTGATTTAGTATTCGGATTTGGGTATTATGTAAATTAAAATATAACTACCACTAGGTTCAACAGCAGCAAAGCGCCATTTTTATCAATTAGTTTACACGAAATATTCCTTATTTAGAAAAAAATATTAAGATATTTTTCTTTCTTAAGTAGAGCTGCCAATCTGTATTATGTCAGACATAAATTAACAAAGGCAATAAAATCTGGTTCCAAATCTACAGTAAATCATTCATATAAATGTCTAAAAACGCAAATGAAAAGACATTGTGAGTTACAAACAAATATATGATCGAATATAGTTATCATTCGAGTATTACTGATTTTGACATACAACTATATTGGTAATTTGGTTAAAATCTCCAATTCAGCTGACTTGCACTTGCACTGATAGACCCTATTGTATTGGAATTAGGCACCCATCATTAACACTGCAAGAAAAACACCTATAGTGACAGAACAAATTTCATCATCAAATTCGTCGCTAAAGCTACTAAGTGACCTAAATAAAAGTCATCACTTCTCATCACTATTTTCATTAGAGACCAAAATATTATTTGTCACATATTAGTGTAATTCCTTTGAAACTGTTAAGTGATAAAACTATATAAGATAAACATTTTTATGACAATAAAGTGAAGACACTTGAAACAAAATTTTCAAACACTACAAGAAAAACCACCTTTAGTGACAAACAGCTTTGATCACTAGCAATAGCAAAAATCGTCACTAAATCTGTTAGTGACAAAAACTAGAGTCGTCACCATTCTTCACTATAGCTTCGTCACTAATTAAGTTAGTGACCAAATAGAACTCATCATAGATTAGTGACCAAAATGTAGTCACTTATGGGCTAGAGTGACTACCGCTTTATAACTATCAGTGACGAGAATCTGGTCACTATTTTTTATTTTTAATGACGAGATGGTGGTCACTAATGAGTATCAGTAAATGACCAAAAAATCGTCACTTAATGGGTTCAAGTATAAGCATCTTTATGGCCGTTAGTGACGAAAACTTTCGTCACAATGCTGATTGCTACGAAAAATTGGTCACTGATATTTATTATTAGTGACGAGAATGGTCACAGGTTACTGGAGTGATAGAGACCAAATACCGAGTCACTAATTATGATCATATAACGAAAAAAGGATCCAATTTACTGCTTAATTGTTTTTACAAATTAAAATCTAAAAATTTGTAGTAGCGCAAATATATATATTAGCTTCATTCACCAATGCTAATTTTTTCACAAAACGCAAATAGTATAGTGGAAACTTAACACAAACCCAACCAATAACCTATCAAATTCATCCGGTGTGTGATTTGTTAAAACATTATTTGCGTTAAAGCAAAGATGTTATGTTCATGTAGCCATTGGTCCCATCCTGCAATGGAAACATATCTTAAGTTAGACACAAATATTTTTACTTAATTGGAATGTTAAAGCATTACGAGCAAACTACAAATAATCTACCATGAATATCTTGGTGGTTGAACTTATGTATACAAATAACAGCTAGGAAAAAAAGATGCTTTCTACATAGGACCATGAAGTTCAAATTTTAGATTAGAGGGAAACAACCTCATGGATCTGTGAGATGTTGCTTATCCTTGAACCAACGACCATGATTCCACTTTGTTTATTAAATTAAAAATAACATTTAATTAAGGTGATTTTTAATTTGATTAATGTGTATTAAATTTATTTTTTAATCGAAAAATAAAGTTTGTGTTTAATTAATACATTATAATCAATGCCTTAAGGGCACTCATTAGAAAACCCAATAAATAGTTTGACAAGTTATTTTTTTTACGTGTTTGATATTTATCTAAGTTCAATTTTTTCATTCTTACATATCAATAAAAACAATAATGTGTTTGAAAGTTTATGTTTCAAATAATATGTTTAGGGGAGAATTGCATTAAAGAAAGCTATAATTTGCTATTTGCATTATATGAATATACAAGTTGTAGTAAGTACAAATGTAATTGCCCTTATCTTTATTTATTTAATAGAATCCATACATAGCGATGTGTGAAATGGTGACCAAAATTTCATCACTAATGTTTATCATGCCAATGACCAAATTTCTCGTCACTATTATAGATAGAAATATCTTATCTTTATTCATTTTATAGAATCCAGACATAGCGATGTGAAGTGGTGACCAAAATTTCGTCACTAATGTTTATCGTGTCAATGACCAAATTTCGTCATCCTTGTTCTAGATCAAAACTATCTAGCATGTAATTTGATGACTACATAGTGACCACTTATAAGTTTCGTTACTAACTTTTTGCCAATGACCATAAATTTTATCGTCACTATTTTCATCCAAATATTGACCAAAAAAATTTCTCGTCACTAATTCTCATCACTAAATCCACTTTTCTTGCAGTGAAAGTTTAATTCTTATCAAAAGTTAATAAACAAAATTACAAAGATTAGTGAGAAAATATAGTAAATGTTAGGAACAAGGATTTCAACCTGCGTGTTGCAGCGTAGTGTTTGTATACAATACTATTGTATGTGTTGGAAGAGTAATTTTTTTGTAAATTAAGATCAATCCTAATAAACTGTATATAATAGAAGACCTTCATATCAATTTATCCTGTCCTCCTCAACTCATTATTATTATGTCCACTTGAGATATCGTGAATGCCCTGACTACAAAATGGTCAATTTAATAGGTAGATGTTGCTTTATTGGGAGGAGTTCCTAGGGGTGTAAACGAGCCGAGCCGAGTCGAGTCAAGTACTGCCAAGCTCGAACTCGACTCGATTAGTAAAACTCGAGCTCGAACTCGACTCGAGCTCGTTCAAGCTTTGATTTCAAGCTCGAGCTCGGCTCGTAATCTCAAACTCGAGCTCAAACTCGACTGAGCTCGATTATAGCCACTTTTAAAGCTCGAACTCGATGAAAGTGGGCATATCAAGCTCGACTCGACTCGACTCGATTTTACGTAACTATATCTATATAAAAGGGTAAAATTGTAATATCATTGAAGCTCGATAAGGCTCATGAGCCTCACGAGTGAGCATATTCGAGCTCGAACTCGGCTCGAAAGTATACTCAGTAGCTTGAGCTCGAGCTCGACTCGCTTATATCGAGTCGATTTCGAGTAGTTCTGGTCGATCTCGAATAGCTCATGAGTGCTCGCCTCGCTTACACCCCTAGGAGTTCCCGAGAATAGATTATGCTCTGAAAATGGGCGGATCCTTGATAATCTTGGGTTTGTTCTGCAACAACTCAAATAGTCCGAAATTAATTCATTTACTATTCTTTTGTTCATTATGTTGTTGTGTTTTCTTTACGTGTTCATGGCGTGATTAGATAGAAAATGTTAATGCTTATTCGAAAAATGTTTATAATTTTTTTTGTTTGCTAATCATCTTTATATTGATCGCCTAGACATATGCTTAATAGTTCTTCAAGATGTAGCTAATAACTTGGTTCAATAATGTTTTGGATTGTTTGAAGATTCATCAGACTCATGTATCCTTTATTGCATCATGCATATTAGCTCATTGGAATGGTAATGATTGTTTTATTGCTTTGGATCTATTTTAGTTCTAGAAAGTAGAAACATTTCAATAGTTTAAAGTTTAATTTATTCATAGAAATGCTAAATAATGGTTGTTTAAACTAAAATTTTATTATTTTTTAGATGTGACAAAATGCAGTAGACCTCCTCTACCTCCACAGTTTAAGGAAAAAGAATTCAAACTTCTTGTCACGCCTCTGTCTCATTTATTCTACGCTGATGAGTTGTCGAGATCGATATCATAAATAATGATGATGTTGATGATGATAGCAATGGCCACGGTAAGTATTAAAAGATGTGACAATGATGATGCTAAATTGTTTAAATTTTTATACGAAAAGGACAACGTCCATTTTTTCATAGCGGTTCAGATTCAGATGATTAAAAAATCAAAATTGTTGATAAAATGCAATTAAATAAAAATGGGAAACGGAAGAGGATGTCGCGAAAGTCATTTGGTGCAAATCCTTTCAACATATCATCTTTTGTTTCCCATATTTTTTTGGCTAGGTCCATTTTTCACTGTCTTGCTTTTCTGATGATCTTAATCTTAACTATTCTCAAAGAGTAGAATTACTCCTTTTTCCTTTTCAAAACTGAACTACATTTACCATTATTATCATCGCTGGCATCTCTTTTAATTTTATTAAGCATTATTTAATGAGAAGAACATCGTTGTTTTATTTCATTCATGTTTAGATATTTTATTACAACTCCATTTATGATTTGTTTACTCATATTTGATCAAAAAGCTCAGTACAACTAAAAATGAAAATTAACCGAACTAATCGAACCAAATAAACCAATAACCGAATCGATAAACACCCATACTCTAAAAGATACGTAAGTTCACACAAAATTCAATAACCGATAAAGCTTTGAAATTGACATTGATGATTCGGTGGCATGGAAAATATAATTAAATTTGTGTATCACTATTCTAACCTTTCATTTATCCAAATTTGACATGCTTAAGATTAAATATATTTTCAGTATTTATATTTGGTCTTTCATACGTATGTAAAGACATTTACCTGTCAAATAATATAAATTAATATTAAGTTTATGTTGTCAGGTTCTTTTTTAAGATTAAAATTACTTTTTATCATTCATTTTGGTTTTATAGACTTGAAAATTTAATTTGTACGTGCAATAATTTGTTTGAAGATGGACGAATAATACTTATTTTCTTGTTATTAGCTTACTTTGCTTTCTTCTTACTTGTTTCTAATTATATCGTATCAAAAACTATGATAATATTGTTAATGTGTAATAAAAGAAAAATGTGAATGGAGAAGGTGTTGCATGACTTTTCATCTCTCAATGACGTAATAATATAACCAAATATATAGATGTAGAGTTTAAATACCTGGACATATGAACTTTGTTATATAAAATTAAAGAGACTGTATACGAAATCTTGGGTGGATCTTCATTAACAGAAACGTAAACCATAATATGATACAAGTAAAACATGGTCAACCTCAAAACGATTAAAATAAAAAACCCATTGTGGAAAACTGATGAAACATCCATCTTTCACCATGCTAGAGTAGGAAGAAATTGTCTGCCAAAAACTAATTACAAATTGACGGCAGCTAATTATACTTCTTCTGGAGAGTACTCGAAAAAAACCAACCATAGGATGAGAATGCTCTCAACTTTCCTCCCTCTGAACTAAGAAAATGGCATGAAAACAGAATAAATTGGAGAAAGGAAACACAATTATCTAGCTTCAATTCAATTCATATTGATTGTTGAAGGTTCTTCACAAGTTCTGTTGTTGTCATAGAGAAGTCGTCATCCACAGTCTGCACAATTAAACGAAATAGGAACCACACATTTAGAGTTGAAATTATTATATTTTGAAAAGAATTAATCTAGATGAATGATCAAGAACTATACTACTAGTATATTTTTATTTCATGTGGTATTACGATTGCAGGCTTTATAAATTTTTGTACCTGAGCAACAATGGTCATAAGAAGGTGGGTCTTAGCAAATGGCATGGAACTGCTGCTGATGATGGATAGTCCAAGCTTTTGCATCTGAGTTAGTGCTTTGATAAAGGTAGAATGATTTTTCTGGCACTGAATACTAACTGTCAGAGTGTTTCCTAATCCACACGCTTTGATCTCAGGAGTCGCCTTGCAAGGTGCAGTACTTTCTCCAGAGGTCGCTGGTTCATCGCGCAAATAAAATTCATCATCGCTAGAACTAGGTCTAGATCTCTTCATAGAAATAACAGATTCTTGATCAACATTCTTTCTTTTATTATTTTCTAGTGTTACTTCGAGTTCCTTCACGCGACCTTCAAGTTCTTTTATGTAATTTGATGCGTCTTCCAACATAGATGCCTTATCCATCTAAAACATGTGGTATTGATGTTAGTTCACTTATAAGCTCATGATGACTATGGTGATTAGTAATTACAATTGCATTGATCAAGTAGAAAACAATTGGATTCTAAAGAGTGTGATATTGTACCTTCGTAAGCTTAGGAAGTACGCTGGACAAAGTAATGAAGTTCTGGTTCAACTTTTCTCTTCTCTTCCTTTCTGCCAAAACATGATCCTGTGCCTGAATCGGGTTCCTGAGTGAGACTGAAACCTTTGTGGTATGGGCAGCTTCATACCCAAGCAAGTCATGAAACTGGAAGGCTCATCTTTTGGTTTAGATCTCCAAACGATATGGTAAAAGTTTTGGATGAGGAAGATTGGTAGGAATAAGGGTTCTGGGTTGTGGAGATTTTTAGTAGTACTACTACTCTTTTCTTGATAGCTAGATTGTTTACTTCAGACTCGCAAGTCTGAGAAGTTTGATTGATATTCGTCGTCTTTTCTGTATAGATCTCTGAGTAAAATGAATCAAGACTGAAGTTATCAATATCGTAGTTGAGTGTGTTCATCTCATCACAGCTCATGTATCCTGGATCCTCCATTTTCTGCAATATAGACGGGACACAAGCGATTAACACAAATAAATGAAGACTATATATAATAAGTCAGCGATATTAAGAACCCTATCTGTGTTGCTTACCAGTTCTGCTAACCATCCCTGTGACATATCCATCTCAATCTGAGACCTTGATCGTATATTGATTATCTGTGAGAATAGATCTTTGTAAAAATTCCCTGTTGGCTCAAATGAATAAATCTTAATGTTTATATAGCAACCTGAAGACTTGATTTATCATTTATGTAGTTTATTCAGCACAAGCACATGTTAATTTGCCTAATATTTTAATTATAGTCTTTGATGTGTGGTCAAAGCAAATGTACGTAAGGACCAATCACATGTTCTGGAAGATGACCTTGAGTCATATTTCGGATGACCTTGTTTAATTGGTTGACATATAGAATCAAAAACCTAACAACAAAAACTACCAGACTACCATAGAGATCAAATTTGATGATTTACTTTGTTTCAGTTATCATCTTTTAAGTTTTACTTATCTCTTAGCCTATTGATGACTACACATAGTACATATTACGCGGGTCGAATTACTAGCGTTATATCAGTAAAAAAAAAAGGTGCATTAAATAGCTTGTGCAGGTTTTGTTTCTTTTTCTTTTGTGTTGCATTTTTTTGAGGTGGCCGGAAACGCGTTTTTGGTTATGCTGGTTTTGGAGCATGTGTAAAATGTAAGTAAAAGAAAGGGAAAAAAATTGACTTTATTTTCAAACTGAAGAAGTGCGATTGACTGATATATATTAGAGTCGAAGGTGTCATAACAAGGTTTTAGTTCGTCGTTGCGTCATCTCAGCGCCACATCAGCATCCCATTTTTCCACAACTAACCACAATAAACCCCCTCCTCACTCATAACAAACCTCAACCTCTTCATTTGGGACCCACCACTACCACTTTATTTTTTTTATTCAATTTTCATATAAACTAAATTTATTTCATTAATAATTAAAATACATTAACAACACAATAATAATAAGAAAAAAAAAATATGATACGTAAAAAAAATAATATGAGAAAAAAAAATACAACACATACTAATAATAAGAAACCTAAACATTTTACTAGTCATTTTTTATAAAAATTATAAATAACATTTTTTATAAATTTAAAAAAAAAATAACAATTAAAACTTATACAACAATATATGAAAACATACCACATTACCACCCCAATATTAGTCCAACCAAAAAAAAAAAAAAAAAAAAAAAAAAAAAAAAAAGTTGTCTTCTTCATCTTTTGCACACACACACATTAACACACACATACGCATCACACACACATTAATACACAACCCACCATTTCTTCTTCTTCACTTCCATAACTCACACACACAAACACACACTGAACACACACACTTGAAAATCAAAAAGGAAAAAGAAGAAAAAATGAAACCGTGTCCCACTTTTGTCAGAAAATTCACTCGTCGTCGGGATGGCGAGGAGCTCCACATGACGGACGGCGAAGGACCCGGTGTGGCGGCGGCCGACGACGAGGTGCCAGCTAGGCTCACGGCGAGCCACGATATTCCACACCGTCCGCTCTTAGAGTCATAAAATAAAGTGCAGCGCGTAACTTAAGTGTATCAAATTATAACGTTTGTATATATATAGCACGGGCTGGGTTGTGGGTATAACACACCAAACCGCCAGTGAGATTATAACAAGAATTAAACTAAGAACTTTAAATGTAAACTTAATCCGTAACAACACGAATACAAGAAGTTACTAACATTAATACAACAGACATAACCATTCAAGGTGTTCGATTCATCTTAGAAAACGATCGAGTTACATGGGTTGTCAACTGATTGCATGAGTAAAGCGCGACATGTTTAAGGTTTGTCATACGAAACAATCAATTATTTTGGTCATTTCCGGTAATATCAACACCAACTCTAAGCCTAATCATAATAACTTTACTAATTATATAATCTTCAAGTAACAGATAATCAATTTTATACATAGGAACATGCACCAAAAGTTAGTGTTAAAATAGTATAATTGGTGACATTAATGCATCTAATATCATGCATCAGCTCCCTAAATATGCCTCCACTTTATCAGTGATGATGTTTAATTATACCCTTTCTGTATTGTTAAAGTTGAATTGACCCAATTTCCAAGCTGTTCCATGTTATTTTAAAAGAACGTGGTGATTTAGTATTTGGATTTGGGTATAAATGTAAATTAAAATATAACTACCACTAGGTTCAACAGCAACAAAGCGCCATTTTTATCAATTAGTTTACACGAAATAGGATCCCACGAAATATTCCTTATTTAGAAAAAAATATCAAGATATTTTTCTTTCTTAAGTGGAGCTGCCAATCTCTATTATTATGTCAGACATAAATTAACAAAGGCAATAAAATCTGGTTCCAAATCTTCAGTAAATCATCCATATTTAATGTCTAAAAACGACAAATGAAAAGACATTGTGAGTTACAAACAAATATAAGATCGAATATAGTTATCATTCGAGTATTACTGATTTTGACATACAACTATATTGGTAATTTGGTTAAAATCTCCAATTCAGCTGACTTGCACTTGCACTGATAGACCCCTATTGTATTGGAATTAGGCACCCATCATTAACACTGCAAGAAAAAACACATATAGTGACAGAACAAATTTCATCACAAACAGTATCAAATTCGTCGCTAAAGCTACTAAGTGACCTAAATAAAAGTCATCACTTCTCATCACTATTTTCATTAGAGACCAAAATATTATTTGTCACATATTAGTGTAATTCCCTTTGAAACTGTTAAGTGATAAAACTATATAAGATAAACATTTTTTATGACAATAAAGTGAAGACACTTGAAACAAAATTTTCAAACACTACAAGAAAAACCACCTTTAGTGACAAACAGCTTTGATCACTAACAATAGCAAAAATCGTCACTAAATCTGTTAGTGACAAAAACTAGAGTCGTCACCATTCGTCACTATAGCTTCGTCACTAATTAAGTTAGTGACCAAAATAGAACTCATCATAGATTAGTGACCAAAAATGTAGTCACTTATGGGCTAGAGTGACTACCGCTTTATAACTATCAGTGACGAGAATCTGGTCACTATTTTTTATTTTTAATGACGAGATGGTGGTCACTAATGAGTATCAGTAAATGACCAAAAAATCGTCACTTAATGGGTTCAAGTATAAGCATCTTTATGACCGTTAGTGACGAAAACTTTCGTCACAATACTGATTGCTACGAAAAATTGGTCACCGATATTTATTATTAGTGGCGAGAATGGTCACGGAGTCTTTGGAGTGATAGAGACCAAATACCGAGTCACTAATTATGATCATATAACGAAAAAAGGATCCAATTCTTTGCTTAATTGTTTTACAAATTAAAATCTAAAATTTGTAGTAGCGCAAATATATATATTAGCTTCATTCACCAATGCTAATTTTTTCACAAAAGCATAAATAGTATAGTGGAAACTTAACACAAACCCAACCAATAACCTATCAAATTCATCCGTGTGTGATTTGTTAAAACATTATTGCGTTAAAGCAAAGATGTTATGTTCATGTAGCCATTGGTCCCATCCTGCAATGGAAACATATCTTAAGTTAGACACAAATATTTTTACTTAATTGGAATGTTAAAGCATTACGAGCAAACTACAAATAATCTACCATGAATATCTTGGTGGTTGAACTTATGTATACAAATAACAGCTAGGAAAAAAAGATGCTTTCTACATAGGACCATGAAGTTCAAATTTTAGATTAGAGGGAAACTACCTCATGGATCTGTGAGATGTTGCTTATCCTTGAACCAACGACCATGATTCCACTTTGTTTATTAAATTAAAAATAACATTTAATTAAGGTGATTTTTAATTTGATTAATGTCATTAGATAAACCCAATAAATAGTTTGACAAGTGTATTATTTTTACGTGTTTGATATCATTATAAACCCTAAGTTCGTGTTTGATATTTATCTTTCAATTCTTACATATCAATAAAACAATAATGTGTTTGAAAGTTTATGTTTCAAATAATATGTTTAGGGAGAATTGCATTAAAGAAAGCTATAATTTGCTATTTGCATTATATGAATATACAAGTTGTAGTAAGTACAAATGTAATTGCCCTTATCTTTATTTATTTAATAGAATCCATACATAGCGATGTGTGAAATGGTGACCAAAATTTTATCACTAATGTTTTTATCATGCCAATGACCAAATTTCTCGTCACTATTCTAGATAAAAATATCTTATCTTTATTCATTTTATAGAATCCAGACATAGCGATGTGTGAAGTGGTGACCAAAATTTCGTCACTAATGTTTATCGTGTCAATGACCAAATTTCTCGTCACTGTTCTAGATCAAAACTATCTAGCATGTAATTTGATGACTACATAGTGACCACTTATAAGTTTCGTTACTAACTTTTTGCCAATGACCATAAATTTTATCGTCACTATTTTCATCCAAATATTGACCAAAAAAATTTCTCGTCACTAATTCTCATCACTAAAACCACTTTCTTGCAATGAAAGTTTAATTCTTATCAAAAGTTAATAAACAAAATTACAAAGATTAGTGTGAAAATATAGTAAATGTTAGGAACAAGGATTTCAACCTGCGTGTTGCAGACTAGTGTTTGTATACAATACTATTGTATGTGTTGGAAGAGTAATTTTTTTGTAAATTAAGATCAATCCTAATAAACTGTATATAATAGAAGACCTTCATATCGATTTATCCTGTCCTCCTCAACTCATTATTATTATGTCCACTTGAGATATCGTGAATGCCCTGACTACAAAATGGTCAATTTAATAGGTAGATGTTGCTTTATTGGGAGGAGTTCCTAGGGGTGTAAACGAGCCGAGCCGAGTCGAGTCAAGTACTGCCAAGCTCGAACTCGACTCGATTAGTAAAACTCGAGCTCGAAACTCGACTCGAGCTCGTTCGAGCTTTGGATTTCAAGCTCGAGCTCGGCTCGTAATCTCAAACTCGAGCTCAAAACTCGACTCGAGCTCGATTATAGCCACTTTTAAAGCTCGAACTCGATGAAAAGTGGGCATATCAAGCTCGACTCGACTCGATTTTACGTAACTATATCTATATAAAAGGGTAAAATTGTAATATCATTGAAGCTCGATAAGGGCTCGCGAGCCTCACGAGCTGAGCATATTCGAGCTCGAACTCGGCTCGAAAGTATACTCGAGTAGCTTGAGCTCGAGCTCGACTCGTTTATATCGAGTCGATTTCGAGTAGTTTACGAGTCGATCTCGAATAGCTCGCGAGCTGTCTCGTCTCGTTTACACCCCTAGGAGTTCCTGAGAATAGATTCTGCTCTGAAAATGGGCGGATCCTTGATAATCTTGGGTTTGTTCTGCAGCAACTCAAATACTCTAAAATTAATTCATTTACTATTCTTTTGTTCATTATGTTGTTGTGTTTTCTTTACGTTTTCATGGCGTGATTAGATAGAAAAATGTTAATGCTTATTCTGAAAAATGTTTATAATTTTTTTGTTTGCTAATCATCTTTATATTGATCGCCTAGACATATGCTTAATAGTTCTTCAAGATGTAGCTAATAACTTGGTTCAATAATGTTTTGGATTGTTTGAAGATTCATCAGACTCATGTATCCTTTATTGCATCATGCATATTAGCTCATTGGAATGGTAATGATTGTTTTATTGCTTTAGATCTATTTTAGTTCTAGAAAGTAGAAACATTTCAATAGTTTAAAGTTTAATTTATTCTTAGAAATGCTAAATAATGGTTGTTTAAACTAAAATTTTACTATTTTTTAGATGTGACAAAAAGCAGTAGACCTCCTCTATCTCCACGGTTTAAGGAAAAAGAATTCAAACTTCTTGTCACGCCTCTGTCTCATTTATTCTACGCTGATGATTTGTCGAGATCGATATCATAAATAATGATGATGTTGATGATGATAGCAATGGCCACGGTAAGTATTAAAAGATGTGACAATGATGATGCTAAATTGTTTAAATTTTTATACGAAAAGGACAACGTCCGTTTTGTCATAGCGGTTCAGATTCAGATGATTGAAAAATCAAAATTGTTGATAAAATGCAATTAAATAAAAATGGGAAACGGAAGAGGATGTCGCGAAAGTCATTTGGTGCAAATCCTTTCAATATACCATCTTTTGTTTCCCATATTTTTTGGCTAGGTCCATTTTCACTGTCTTGCTTTTTCGATGATCTTAATCTTAACTATTCTCAAAGAGTAGAATTACTCCTTTTTCCTTTTCAAAACTGAACTACATTTACCATTATTATCATCGCTGGCATCTCTTTTAATTTTATTAAGCATTATTTAATGAGAAGAACATCGTTGTTTTATTTCATTCATGTTTAGATATTTTATTACAACTCCATTTATGATTTGTTTACTCATATTTGATCAAAAAAAGCTCGTACTTTGTTTCCATTTGATGCACTTACTAAAAACAAGTTACAGTTCACAAACTCCCGTTCACTCAAAAAGCTATGAATGTTTAGTGGTTTCATCTAATTGGTTAACGGATAGTATCTTGGTTTCATTTTTGGTTTGTATGATATTTGTGGATATGTGTTTGTGATTGTTTAATATGATGCTTGCAAGGAGCATTTTTTGTACAAAGAAGGTCGGATCAAGGCTTCTTCATAACAAAACTTCTCCTTCCGCGTAACGTAGAGAGCCTTCCTATCGATTCTTCCCATCCTCCGCATGCCGATATTAGCATGTCCATTTAACATTACTCAAATAGCCTAAATACAAAAATGAAGAATATTTGTGCCTTGGTTCAGATATTGTATTATGAACAAAATAAACAAAGAAAAGATATACTAAAGAAATCTAAAACTAAAAAATGAAAATGTTCACTAGATATGAATCTCATGAACTAAACCTAAACGAGATAGAAATCGAGACCTAGATTATACCCATGCAGAGTGTTGTAATCGCACTAAGTTTTACAATCCTCCTAAGCAATATACCTAATCGTTGTAGTGTAGTATAGATAAGTCCGGAGGAGGGGTGTTGATCATTTTCTAGAGGAATAATGAGGTAGGCACAAAGTGTATTTCAGTATAAGTCTAAAGATTGAGGGAAGATTATTTATGTTCTTTTTATATTTTATGAAAGAAAATAAAATCCGGGTTTTTAGAGAGTTGTATTTTAGACTAATAATTAACCTAAAAGTAAATGATAAGAAAACTAAGTTGGTGGGGTCTTCTTTTATGAGAAAAAACGTATTTACCTAGGTTTGCAGTACTACCTACTCGTTTCTCACATTATCTATTGAATTACCACATTATTATATAATGACATGTGGAGTATTCCTTATTACCTATTGTTGGTTGGTCAGTTCCACATCTATGAACTAGACTAAGTGAGTGATGCCTATATGAATGTCAATAACCCACCCAATAACTAATTCACGCAATCAATATCCATCATAGTTAATAACCTAAGACATAAGCACTAATTAGACGTGTTTTAGTGAATGCTCAAGCTACGATACGGGATATTGCCACTTTTCCAACTCCTAACACACACCGTCAACAAAAGACAATAAATAAATGATCAACAACTAGATTTATGCATTCGTAAGTAAATACTAATTGATTTAGCCTAGCATAGAAATAGAGAAACAAGCAATACACATAATCAAGCAATTTTTTTTTTTTTTTTTTTTTTTTTGGGTAAAGGGGAGTAATCCTGCACCCTGGTAAATATATTAACCAAAAAGACGTTTAAATACAATGGATATGAGTGAAATCCCATATCTCAGCCCGTTACATAGGCATAAAGCTTACATAACAAGATACTACCAATTTTCTAAACAAGAAAACAAACCACTACTTCAAATGATAATATAGGACATAACGAAAAAATTACTTCCTAGGTCCTTGAAGCTTGGTGCCATACATGGCATTAAAAGCATCCAAATTCCCCGGAAGATCAGAAACCTGCTTCGCATAGTCATCGTAGTCATAGTCATCATACTCATCTTCAAACTCTTGGCCACCACCGAATAGATTAACAGACTCATCGAATAGGTTAGCAACCACCTCATCTTCAGAATCAGACACCACGATATCTCCTACCTTAGAAAAAGGGTTAACTCTCTTAGTAGAAGAGGCGGGCGGAATACAAGAATCACTAGTGTTAGGAGTCACACCCAACTCATTCTCTTTCAAATCACTCACAAGGGGTTCTTGTGATACAATACCTGTCTTAGTAGACTTATCTTCATTAACTTCCATTGTACGACCAGAATCCACATCCATGTTGGTGTGATTAGAAGGAGTACCACAAGCATCCGTATATTCCATATTAAGAGCATCAAACTGATTAGATGTAGAGATCTTAGTTCCACTCGAACTAGCCACATCAGAAGCGTTCTTCTTAGTGACTTCCACCTTCTTAGGTTCAGGAGGAGTCTTTTTGGGTTGGTATTGAAACTGCTTACCCACAACAGGTTTAATAAACCCTCCTTGACCCGGATTATTAGAACCACCTTGCTTTCCCTTCTTCTTATTAATAACCGTCTTGAAACCATCATTAACACGCTTAGTAGGCTGAGCAAGAGGTTCAACAACTTTAGGACATTCGATAAGAGTATGACCAAAAATCTTACATTTTTCACAATGAGGTGGTTTCCACTCATATTCAACCCGTATCTTCTCAATTGTCGAACCCAACCCATCAAGTAATGGTATCTCAACTGTAAGGATGTCCCTAAGCACCTTATTCGACTTCACTTCAATCATGCATCTAGCAAAGCTACTACGGCCCCACGAGTCCTTGCACATTTGGCTAGTAAAAGCATCTAACCTTTTAGGCGTACCTAGCAATGTGGCAAGGAGACTAAGGCCATCATCAGAAAACATAGCAAGAGGAACATCATGGAATTTAACCCACACCGGGATGTTGGTCAAATCCTCTTTAAGTAAGTTGGTGTTCAATGTCCATGGTTTAAGAATAATAGGAACATTTCTAATCAACCAAGGACCGTTTTCAAGCACATCATCAACACCTTTCTTTGAATTGAACTTAAAGAAGAAGAACCCCTTTGCATTCATCATTACCTTTTGTATACCAAACTTAGCCCACGTATTCCGTACAAAGTAATCAACAACAGTAAAAGCAAGGCGTTGACCAAGGAAATACCCATACAAAGTATTCTCAAACCTAGTGTTCACCTCTTCAACCACTTTCATCGGGACAGAAAGATCCACACCATTAGCGTTCTTACTACACTCCAACCTACGAAAGTGTGACGTGTATTTCTTTGGTTCAGTAGAAGTAACACCAGCATATGATGAAGAAGGTTGTTTCAAAACACCAACCTTCTCAATACCAACATCCCCATGTGCATTCGTATTAACCTTATCATTAGTATTATTATGGCCATTAGCATTAGAAGCCATATGACCACTCGTATCTTGAGGAGGTTTCGAAGAGTAACCAATAGCAGTAAGCATCTCCTCAAGCTCCTTCTGCGACTGCGGCACCTTAAGATGCTCAAATTTAGTCCCAGTAGAAGTAGTAGCATCAACTGTCACGACTGGTTTCAATGGTTGCCCATCGTCACCCACAAGAACAAGTTTTCCCTCGATGATTTGTTTTTCAATAGTACGAATTTTCAATAAAGTATCATGACCCTCGGGCATGTCATGATTAGATGCGTCATGACTAGGGCTTGAATCAAGTTTAACCGGCTACACTTGTCCATCATAACGAGAACTAGAAGCAATACCAGTAAATCCATCATTCCTACTATTAGGGTTCATTGGCGATTGAAGAATCGACTCACCAAGACTAACAGTAGGCTCATTCACATCATCGTTCAATGCATCAACCTTGTCCATAACAACAAACAAGAAAGTAAAACACCCCTAAAAACGAAAACCAAAAAAATAATAACCGAAACCCTAATACAACGAAACACCAGGAAAGCAAGAAGATCCACGTCAATCTTCAGTCAAGATAACCTTAGTAGAACTAAGGCATGATGATAGGCACAAGAAACTACCCTACGTCAATCATGATAGCAGGTTCGGTTAGAATCAGTTGCGTCAAACAGTAGCAGCGATTGAAAATAATCCCTAAAAAAACTATATATCGACCCTATAATCAAGTCTTATTCGCTCAGATCAGAACCAATTAACACACACGATTGGTATGTTAACTAGAACAGATGAAGGTCAAAGATACTTGAGAATAGGAATAGAAGATCGGATTGTTATGGTTATAGGAGATCGGAAATCGCCAGAGCCTAAATCGGTTTTAGGGTTTTTTATGTCCCCATAATCAAGCAATTAAAGATAAACACAATCAACTGATTGATCAATATAACTTATCCCAACAATACATGAAGTCTTCAATGGCCAAAGAGGCTTAAAAACTGATAATAAAATGCCAGGGGTTCGGACTATAAAGTTCTTCCAAAGTTGCACACACAATAATGGAAAAATATGCATTTGTATATATAGATTTAAGGATGTGATGTTGTCAGGTTATGCTCGTGACGCTGTCAGTTCGCTATCCACTTAGGGTTTCGTTTGTCCTTGTCATACGTGACGACGTCATCCTTGGTTGTGACGCCGTCAGAGTGCCTTTGACGCTGTCATTGGAGGCCATCTCCACACACTGACCCATCACAAATAATCGTGTAATTGCACTTTCTAGGTACATTTGGTTGCTACGTCAGAGATGTCGACCGCGTTGCTGAATTTTTCTTTTTTTTTTCTTCGTCCAATCAAGCTCAAAACTTGTATATTTCCAGCGTTTCCTCTCTCAAGTACCCAAAACTGAAATAGAAGTAATTTAGGGCAATGTTTGATTAAAGGTACATGATTTTAAAGGCTAAATAACCCCTAAAAATGAATTAAATTAACTCACCTTTTTTTACTTTAATTAACTTTAATATATATCTTTGATAAATATATAAACCATGTATAATTACCATTTTACCCCTCAATGAATATATCACCATATTTTTATTTTCTCATGACTCTCATTTTCATTTCGTAACTCATTTCTCATTTCCACAACCCTTTTTATTTAGTGTGCACCGGTGTGACCCTTCGACATTTCTGTGAAATCCAGTTACAAAAGCTATTGTTCTATGCACAAAATCATTTTAGACTCCCACTTATGTAGAGGATCAATATGAGAACCACAACAAGGTACCAAGCGGTCACGAGCAATAGAATGAAGTTCCCAGCTCACATAAATTGATTCAATACCCCAGTAGTGATTTCATCTCCTCAAGCATCCTCAGCTGAGTCCGAGTATATCACTATATCCCTTCATGCATTTTGATATTCTCAGAAAGTAGCAGGAATGGATATGTTAACCTCTATATTTCTTCCTTTTTTGCTCTCGTGAATGATTTGTCTCCCATAGTGATTTTAGGAACTTTCATAGTACGATCGTACTTTCACAAATCATCACACATTGAAGGGTCCAAAAAAATCCTTTCTCCAGTCTATTTTAACTTAGATTTTCAAATTTCCATCTCGATAATAAGCCATCTCCCTTACCTCCCATTGAATCCATCATTAGAACACAATGCTACAATGTTACGTAGTAACTAGAAACTAAGCCAAAACTCATAGAGAAAACAAAGACAAATGTCCTAATACATTAGGTTATTGGGATAGTACGCCATGATCAGAGAACACCATTAACTGTTTAGTCCATGTGGTCGCTTCTTGCTCATGGTCACGTCCAATATTCTCTCCATAAATGCATGTGAAATTCGGCAATCCCCAGAATGCCCCCTCTTTCACAATTTTCTCTCATTATCTCGATCTCCCACCATGATAATCAACTATGGACCCCTTTAGAATGAAATGTCTTTCATTTACATATTCATAATACGCTAATTAGAATCTCTTAACAATGTGTCATCCGATTTGCATGAGTCTACGACATTACTTTTGATTCTCGGCGACTGACTCCACTCGTATCAGAAAGTGTTGGGAGTAAGCAATCACTATTTAATCATTTTGACAATCTTGCTTCTGGGGACCATTGAGCCTCACTTCTCAAACCTTAAACATTGTCTTACTTTTAATGAACCTAAGTAAATTTTGGTACCAGTGATTTAGTTATACTGGATCATAGACTTAGCTAAATCGTGCCACATTCAACTTAGCATTCAACGATGCACTTTATTCTATACTTCAGGTATAACAAAATCTTCTCTTAACAAATAAGAACCATGACTCCTTGTTACTGATTCTCCTAAGTCCCTAAGAACTTCAGTACAAGCTCCTTGAAACCGCGATGATGTTTCGCGTTTCTCGATTTGAAATTTTGGACTTCAAATCTTTTAAGTCACAAGGCTTCTTAGTTTATTTTACAACAACTCAAGATCAACACATATCATATGCTAAACTATCATGCTCCTCAACCAGTGTATGTTTGTTCAGGATCTTGATATCCTCCCACTAAATCACACAATACTAGTTTGTGTAGTGTACCAATGACCCTCACATCTCAGTACTAGGTATTAAAATATGGTTGAATGTATACATGGAAGTAGGAGACCTTGTGAACCCTAGCGTACATGAATGACTATTGGATGGCCATCCCTTAGTAGTTGTATGACTTATTACCAATAAGAGACCCTTAGTATGAGGACCTAGTCAAGAAGTGCGAGTCGTACTAGTTAGTAACAATTTAGTAGCATTGGACGTTTTGGCCTACAACGCTTACACAAAGGGTGTAAGCTATTGCTATGGCCTGTCTAGTTGTAGTAATAGTTGTTGGTGAGAAACACATAAGTGTTGTTGGAAAAAATGTAGATATATCTCTTAGGTTAGTTGGAATGCATAATGACTGTGAACCAGATAGGTTAATTGCTCACAGTGGGTTAGGTATTGGATTCATAGATTAGTGTCATGTCTAAATCGGACCTAATAATTTTAGATGCATCCATTAAGATTCAGGTTAGACGTGTTTGATTCTTCAACTTATTAGGTAGTTGGGACTTAAAGACTAGGTTCTAGTTGTTCGGTATGATCACCAGTCTGCTGACACTAGAAGCTATAGGTTAGATACATGATGATCAGTCATGCCTAGCGACACTAGAACCACTAATAAGTTGGAGGTTAGACATCACAAATAAGATCATGTAATATAGACCAGGCAATGCACTATTCTCTCTCAGTTGTTTGCCATTGTAATATCCTTTTAGGTAATTTAGGAATGTAATCATGATCTTGTGGATCTAAAACACAATCGTGAAAATTTATTTCTTTCCTAGGTAGTTTATTATTTCAATTAGGCAGCTAGAGATCACACACCGTCTTGGGACGACCTAAGATTTACCAATCACTTTCGCTGCACATGCACTACAACAAATATGTCATTTCTACACGCTTTTTTCTTCGCACTTTATAAAGTGTGAACTTTTCTTAAGGATATTCACAATTAAGAGTGTGAATAATTGTTTCAAAATCCTCACACCTAAAAAGTGTGAAGAATTTCAATCTCACACTTAAAAGTGTGAAGATTTATTTCAAAATCAAAATCATCACACCTAAAAGTGTGAAGAAATATTTCAAATTCAAAATCATCACACTTAAAAGTGTGAAGAATTGTTTCAAAATCCTCACACATAAAAGTGTGAAAATATTTATAAAGCATCACACATAAAAGTGTGAAAATATTTGTTACACCCAATTTGTTCACATGCATACTAGTATGAACTTTTTTATTCTTCACACTTTAAAATGTAGCAACATGCTCTAATAAGTGTGAATATGCCGCTATTTTGTTGTAGTGATGACAGAGTACACTGCCCGTTAGTATATGTGTAGATTAGCAAGTAGACGAGTATTATAAATGTAAGACCTTGTCACGCGTATCAAGTTTTTGACACCGCTACCGGGGATGGTTTTCGTTTTTTTGGTTGTTTAATTCAAATATGTGATATGTGTATTTCTATTTCGTATTGTGTTTGCGTGTTTGTTTATTTTATGCGTGTGTGTTTGTTTGAGTGCTTGATTTTTTGTTTTTATTTTTGTGTGTTTGCATGTTTGTTTTCTATGTTTTGTGTATCATTTGTTTGTTTTGAATCTTGTTTTTATTAAAAATATAAAAGTCATCCCAAGGAAGAATCTACGACATATTAGATGACTATCCTTTACGGCGTAACTAAACCTGAGACAGAAAAACATGTGTTTTTCAAAAAAAATCAGAAAAGAATAGAAAAGTTTTAAAAAACAGTAGAGGTGATCATTTTCCATGTTCGTGTGAGTTTTTGAGTAAATATTTACTAGTGAGAGTTGGTAAGGAATTGCACGTTATATGGAAAATGTGTTATAGAAGCATTACTTGGACTTTGAAAATATTGTTTAGTATCGTCTGAGTCAAAAGAAAATATTGATCACCTTTGTATTTTAATTCAAGTGGTATTCATTTAAGTCAAGTATTTGCTAGTGATACGTGCTCTTTATCGTAAATAAAGAAAAGTGCTTACCGGAAGACAACCCATGTGTTTTTAGACTTTTTGAACTTTGTCTTTCATTTTGATTTTAGATTTTTTGTTAGTTTTTTAGGTTTGTTTTTGGTATGAAATATATTAGACTATGAACTTTGCATGTAGTGGTAACTGGTACAAAAAAAAAGGAGGCTCAGGTAAGTTTTCCTCGCCTTTAAAAAATCATAATTTCTGGAAAATTGTTAGGCATGACTTAATTACGGCCTAAGGGTAATCCTTATATTACGTCGCAATACGTCTCGATAAAAATAACCCTAGGATCACTGTTCACTTACGCAATAAAACTCCTTATGGGTATACAGCGTAGACATATTATTTTCCAATAAAAAAACCAGTTCATTGTCATCATGGCATAGATGTATTATTCCCATTACGTCGTATACACTATTGTACTCAGGTATTGCATAAAACTTTCTTAACATTTTCAAACCCACTTTTTGTATTACATTTTCTTATAAACCCTCACGAGACTATAACTCGCCCACTCGGGACACCGACGGGTTTAAAGGATTGTTGCATACGCTAAATGCAACCGTAATTCTTACAAAAGTGAGTTAGATTTTATTATTATTTATTTATTTTTATTGTGTACATATTGTGATATCCTGTTTTTTTGGATTTATGCTTTTGGTATTAGTTTTCTTGTAACTATATAGGCTGTTGGAACTTGGAGCGTTCTTTAGATCATACATAGCTACAAGAATCATTTCAATCTGGATGAATGCTATCGAGTGCTAGATGGGATTAATATCGTGGATGTTGTTCGATGAGTATGACTGAAGCATACTTGGGGCATGTCTTAGACATGCTACATTTTTGTCATACCGAACAAATTTCAGGGAAGTTTTTCATTCTAATTCTTTCCTTTCTTCCTTTTAATTTTATATGCTTAGTATACCTTAAGTGGGGGGAAATGAGTATAAATAAACACCACTTGAGTTTTATTTGCCTTTATTTTTCTAGTTTTTAATGAAAGATGTATCATCTTAAAATTTTTGACATGTTTTTCATTACTTAACTAGTTAGATCTTAACTGAGTACCCATAGCCTTATTCCTTTGGTGAGGATCAAGCTTATTCCGTTTTTTTATATTACATAAATCCACCAAATTTGAGTGTGCCGGTAGATGTTGTAGACTTTAGAACTTGACTTGTATATCATTTCGAAATCATAATGATGAGTATCGCATTTAGTTTTTTCGATGTAATTGGGCTAGACATATTTGAGAAGGCAATATTTTACTATTAAACCCAAATAGCCCATATGTGCATATCTATGTGTGTATATTTACTTTCACAGTGATAAGTTAGTCCCCGTGTGAAACCCATTTCTTACTCACATTATTAGAGTAAGACACCCCTAGTTAGCCCGTCTGAGCCATTCTTTTCATTTTTGTTTAACCTAATATATGTTTGTTTCGTTACACCCTTAAACCTAGCCTACCCTGTAATTTGTTTAAGTCTATGATAGTAGGTTGCCAGTTGCTATTGCTTTAGATTGGTGGAAATTCGCGGTTCATGAGAGAAGGTATTCTTGAAGAATGTCGGGTTTAGAAGACATTTGATCTCAAGTGGGGGATATGTTCATGGTTATTGCTTCATGTATTTTTTTCTTATGTACACTTGTCTTGCTTGCTGAATTTTTTTAAAAAAAAGACCAAGTTATTATTATATCTTGTGTCATATAATGTTGAGTACTCCCGCCTTTCGCAGCTTATGATATTTTGAGATTTATCCATGATGATACATTTGAATGGGTAACACTTATGAACCAGTTGCATTTCTATGTCTTCTTTCTATTTAGGGTTTTAAAGAAAAACCTTGTTCATAATGATGTTAATTCTTATTTGAATATTCCGCTCTCATTATTATGTTCTAGATTATATGAGGTCTAAACAACATCGAGTCATAAACAATCCAAGAACTAAGAAGGTGCTTTAGTTCTATCACTTCATAGCAGGGTTGGATCTTCATCGGAGCAATAAACGAGGTGCGATACTTCATTCTTGTTTTTTTTCTTCCATTTGGTACATTCACGTGCAAAATGACCTAAGTCACCACATTCATAGCATCTCTTTTTATTCTTGCTTTGTTCTCCTTGCCTTGTATCTCTTTCTCGTCCTTTTCCTACTTTGTTAAAGTTTCTTCCTCTTCCTTGATTGCTTGAACTTGCCATCAAAAGTTTGTCTTGATAATTTTCTGGTTCATCTTGACTTTTGAGTCGTTCTTCTAAAGCAGTTAATCTTCCAACGGCTTCTTCAAACAACATCTTGTCTAAATCTTGACATTGTTCAATAGATGCCACGATAGGTAGAAACTTCTTTGGAACAGAGTTAAGTAGTTTCCTTACTAGTACTTTATCTTCCAAAGTTTCACCAAGGCCTTTAAACTTGGCCTTACTACTTAACTTTCCTCCATAGTCACGTACTTTTTTTTTTGGTTTCATCCTTAGCGTCTCTAGTTCACTCCTCAAGGTTTGTAGTCGTGCTTTTTGAACAAGATCGGCTCCCAAATACTTGACTTTGATCGAGTCCCATACTTCCTTTGCAGTCGAGTATTGTGCAAATTGCATTAAAACATCTTGTGGCAATGTTTGAAAGATCATTGCCATTGATGTGTTTTTCTTCTTCTCATTTGCTGCTTCTCCTTCTTTTGCAACTATCGTTCCTCAAATACCATATGCCTTCAATATTGACTCCATCATAATTGCCCACGTTGTGTAGTTTGTTTTGGTTAGTTTTGGACATTGAAGTGCTATATTTTGGTCACGAGTTGGTGTAGATGATTCTCCTTCCTTCATACTTTGTTGCTTTTTTATTTACGTTGTTTCTTGCTTACTTACTTGCGTACTTGCTTGCTTTCTTACTTGCGTACTTTCTTACTTGCTTTGAAACACCGAGGTTTCTCTTACTGGTCAAAACACTGAGGTTTCTCTTATGGGGTGAAACGCTGAGGTTTCTCTTACAGGGTGAAACACCGAGGTTTCTCTTACGGGGTGAAACACTAAGGTTTCTCTTACGGGGTGAAACACTAAGGGTTTCTCTTACTTTTTTTTTAAAAACAATAGTATTTTTTTTAATTGCTTACTTTTCCACGGTAAGGATTCGTTTAAATACTAGGTTTTTTTTCTTCTTACTTACTATGTTGTATTTTAATCTAAAGCGAGAGATTTTATAATTTTAGATAAAAAAAAAAAAAAAAAAAAAAAAACCTTCTTTTCTTACTCTTTTCAATTGATTTGGGATTATAACCTTTTAATTTTTTCTAATCAATAAATAAAATAAATTGAAAAGAAAAAGATAAATAACTATTTAAAATCTTTTCTTAAATCTTAATTGATAAAGTCTTTAACTGATTTGGAATTATTTAATTTTCTAATCAATGAATAAAATACAATAAATAATAAATAATTAAAAGTTTTTCAAATCCTAGACTTTTTTCTCAAATCCCACACTACTCCTTCTTCCAACTTCTTTCCCTTTATTTTCCTTTTTTTATTAGTCGTAAAACCTAATTAGATTAAAAAAAAAAAAAGAAAAATAAAGAGAATACCAAATTAGGTCGGTTAATGTGATTATCAATAGGAGAATCACTCCTACTTTTCAATAAAATTAAACGACATACCTATTCTTCATAACAGTTTATACCATTTTATTCTAATGACCTAGCCCAAAAATAAATTCGGTGTTTACCTAATTTTATTTAATACATAACATAAATATACACTAAACTACCCTTAACATTTGCTTCTATAACATTACGGTCTAACAGTCACTTTAAAAAATAGCGAAAATTACTGCAGAAGCCCTTTTGGGAAAGGATTTTCTTGTAGAAGACCAACTTTATATGTATCTCCAAAACAGCCACTTTGTTCGCTGCTTATTAGCATCGAAGTCAAACCATACACGTGTTCGGCCTACATTTAACACCAGTCAAAATAAAATACAATCTAATGCCACGTCACCATTTCATTGCCTAGAGGCAGTGAATTCTTTAAAAAGGAGCCCGTAAAAAGTAAAACAAAAACCCTTAAGTCACAACTTCAAATAAGATCATATGAAACACATTTAAAAATTGTGAATATAGAATCTTGTTTCATAATTTTACAAAAACAACCTTAACCTTTTTGATATTTACAACTTTTTAATATAACAAACTTACTTCCTCAAGTATTTAGCAAATATCTAGCGAATTCGTTAATAAAAAAAATACCGTTACGAAGAGCTCTAACTTACGAACAAACGAGCCCAATGTTGATATACTTTTGACGTACCTACGCTTTTATAAAAATGTTTAAGTTTTTATTTCGTACGTTTACGTTTTATATTTTCTATGTAATATTTTTAACGTCAACTTTTATTTACGAAATTAAAAACGCAAATCTTTTATATTTTCTTACGTTTATATAGATGGGGATGTCTAACATCTAAGCTTACATGCGAAACCATAAAAAATCACTAAAAAATACGTCATTCTGATCATTATTTTTCAAAAACTGAGTAGTGAAACTAATATATGCATAGTGACGCGCATTTTAATGGTGAATTAAATCAAACAATTATTAAGTCTATAACCAATTTGTTAGTTAATGAAAACACCTAATAATATGATGTAGAAAACGCATGTATCAACGTGAACCCAACTTAAGTGATGTTGTGATTAAATCAAGAGAGAACACTAATATTGTGAAGGACATGACACAAATGAGGTAGATTTGATGTTTTTCTTGTTAAATGACGTAACTTTTATACTTTCGCATGTAGGCTTAGATGTGAGACAACCCCATATATATAAACGTACGAAAATATAAAAGATTGGCGTTTTTAATTAGCTAAATAAAAGTTGACTTTAAAAATATTACATAGAAAATATTAAACGTAAACGTACGAAATAAAAACTTAAACATTTTTATAAAATCGTAGGTACGTCAAAAGTATATCAACATTGGCCTTGTTTTGTTCGTAAGTTAGAGCTCTTAGCAACGGTTATTTTTTTATTAACGAATTCGCTAGATATTTGTTAAATACTTGACGAACTAAGTGTTATTTTAAAAAGTTTTAAATATCAAAAAGTTTAAGGTTGTTTTTGTAAAATTATGAAACAAGATTCCATATTCACAATTTCTAAATGTATTACACGTATGATCTTACGTGAAGTTCTGACTTAAGGGTTTTTGTTTATTTTTTGCGGTCACCTTTTTAAAGAATTCGCTGCCTCTAGCGAAATGGTGACGTGGCATATTGTTGTAGTTTATTTTAACTGGAGTTAAATGTGGGCCGAACACGTGTATGGTTTTGACACTTCGCTGCTAATAGACAGCGAATAAAGTGGCTATTTTGGGGATACATATAAAGTTGGTCCTATGCAAGAAAACCCTTTCTCAAAAGTGCCTGTGCAGTAATTTTGACTAAAAAATAAGTGGCTATCTGGATCAGAGATAAGCGAATTTATCAAGTATAATACAGTAACAATGATTAAACTGGACCCGCAATACAATCTGGAAGTGGATTTTAAACTTTTAGTTGCATGTCACCGTAGTTCAGGAAGCTAAGCTAGTTGAAGCTTACTCACAAGATCTGCTGCTGTCATAACGAAATCTTCCTCAATCTGATAAATGAATAAAAAGTGAACCAGACATTTAGAGATCGATTCAAGCAGTAATCCAGGGCATCTAAATTGTATGTGTTCAAATTTATCACATATAGTCATATAAATATTGTGAATTCTTAGTTATCCTACAAACAAAATTAAAACTTGAGATCCCTATTTTTCCTTCAGATTGATAAGGGTTTGACGATATACCTGTGCAAGAATGGTAATAACAGTGATTGTATTAGCAAAAGGCACCGTGCTGCTACTGATGATGTTAAACCCAAGCCTCTGCATCTGGCTGAGCATTTTCGTAGTCAATGATGAACAGGTTTTATGAGAATAAATTCTTACTAGCACACTGCCTCCTGATATCCGCACTTGAATCTCATTCTCAGTAGCTGATTTAGAAGGGAAACCCGCACTATGATCTCCAGAGTTTGTTTCTTTCGAAGATGAAGCGTCTTCCTTTCTCTTAGGGCCAGATAATGCCTCGAGTTCCTTCACGCGATCTTGAAGTTTTCTTAAGTAGTTTGCTGCATCTTCCAACACAGATGCCTTATCCATCTAAAGCAGCACAAGAAATGATCATAACTCATCACATGGATCTTAAATACTGTATTCATAAGCAAAATATATAAATTGATACTACCTTTTTAAGGTTTGGAAGGAGGGCAGACATAGAAATGAATTGTCGATTTAACTTTTCTCTTCTTTTCCTCTCAGCCAACAGATGATCTTGAGCCTGAAGTGGAGTCCTGGCAATACTCGGAGCCTTTCCAGTACCAGCAGATTCATAACCATCAGATGGAGTAATTTCTTCGTTAGCCTTTATATCTCCAAAAGATATGGTCAAAGTGTTGGCTGTTTGAATATATTCTGAGGAAAAAGAATCAACCATATTATATGGGTTGCGCATGTTATCATATTGAGTTATATATATATATATATATATATATATATATATATATATATATATATATATATTCAAGGTTATATATTTTATTTTCCAAATCTTACAAACGAAGTTTCATTCTCAACTAAAACTTAATTTAGGTGGAATGTAGTTGCCCATACAACATGTAAGATTTAAAAATAATACTCCCACTAGCTTTCTGGGAATACTTACGAGCTATCTTATTTTAATTATTAAATCAAACATGGATTTAATTTTAAACATAAGAATCATCTCCTAGATGCATGCATATATCCATTCATGGATTCTTGCAGTTTGTACATATTCAAAGATTATTTGAATTCA
This sequence comes from Chrysanthemum lavandulifolium, assembly GCA_022545495.1. NCBI lineage: Eukaryota > Viridiplantae > Streptophyta > Magnoliopsida > Asterales > Asteraceae > Chrysanthemum > Chrysanthemum lavandulifolium. The sequence goes on along the minus strand of CM040243.1, from coordinate 280,485,990 downwards.
TAAAACTCCTTTGCATTACTTATCGTCTCATAAAAGTAATTCCAAAACAAAGAGTTTTGATATTCATTGTCAAAATTTCACATCAATGAAACTAAGTATGACAATTATAATTTTATACTTCTATTTAATGTATCTAGTAAAGAATATTCAATCATAATTAATTGCTTAAATATGATTAATATTATTATCACTAGACATGCATTAAATACGTGTAATAATATTTTCCATATGATTCCTACACAAAGATTTAAACCACTAGGGTTTTCATTCTTTGAAGAAACTCATTAAGATAAACCAAATATCTAAAGTTGATGATCTCTATGGACAAGATCTCTACATTCATAGTATGGTTGATTTACCACAATACAACATTTGGTAAATTTATCATTATGATTAACGAGCTTACCATGATCCTCAGAACTCATATTCCTCAAGATATTAAATATCTCGAGATATCCTTGAGATCTATGAATGACAATTCCATCATATTAAGGTCTATCATTTTCATGTTTAGCCTCATCATGATATTTGCTAGTGCATTTTAGAAGATTATGCATTTTGTAATTCAATCTTCAAGATCTAAACAAAACTCCCACTTGCCTTTAACAATTTAAAGATTACCTTTAAATAGTTTAGCAATTAGAGTAACAATACATTGTTCTCTTTTGGGATATTACAAAACACATTGATAGTTCCCGACATCGCTTTGTTACAACTCACTATACAAGTAGTTTAACAAATTCGTAACTTCATTTATAAGACTTAATGTGATTCATCACATTCCATAAACAAATGGTGTCTTATCAATCTTCTAGGTTGGAGTATTATTGAGTATATTCAATCTATACTCAATCTACTAACCTTGATAACTTTTTGAAGAAACTATAGTTATCTTGAATCAAACATGCCAATAGATTTTGATTCTTCTAATCGAACATACCATAAAACTATGGTATTTCATTAGAATTAATATTGTAAGATAATCTAACAATATTTAAGATAACCATCTACTCTTTGGCTCATCTATTTACCAACAAAGTAAAACTTAATGGTACAATAGAATTACCAAGTCAATTGCATGTATTATAACACAAGTATTTTGACCAAGTCAAAAGACACATCGATTATAATCCCACTATCGTTATAAGTCATTGATCAACTCATTGACTTCATGCATATGTCTTAAAACATAGCAAGTTAACGTCTTACTTTATATTCTAAGTCTTGTATTAAAAGACTTCATGTTTGTGACTTTACAAAATCATAAACATTTATAATTAAAGTAATTATGAACACCACCCGGGTTTCAATTAATATTTCAAGTTAATACTTACTACATATATTTAAGTCATTCAACGAATACTTAAATTCAAAGTAGTATTAGATTACTTCATTTAATTATGTCATTCCATGAAAATTCAACGAAGAAAGCGCAAAATCATCCATGCTCGTTCTCACGACACGTGGATATTTTACCTTGGCTATAATCTAGTTCACGTTCTCACGTAACATAAATTGTAACTACAAGTGTTTCTTAAATATTGAATGACATAAATATTGAAAATAAAGTAGTCTTTGTTATCATCTTGACACATGTTCTTAATAGGGCAATTATACATATTTAAATGTATATTTCCTATTTGAACGTTATTCTCTTACTTTACGTCAAGAGAATTCATTTAAATCATATTTATATGTGTTGTACCTTGCACACAATAAAGATTTTTACCACTTGTGCACGGAACAACATCATGTAATAGATAAACAACACGATACACGCTCGTTTATTTGATTAAAATGATTTGTGTCATAGATATAACTAGTAGATATAGGACTATATTGATTTGTAAGGAAACGCATGCAATCCTTAAAAACATAAGTGCCTACAATTGGAAAGTAATTATCTTTGAAGATAATCTGGGTTACTACACAGAAATAAGGCTTGTAGCTCCACTGAATTAGAAATCATTAAAACAACTTCTTATTCAAGAATGCAACACAAATGCTCCCACTGAATCGACAACATTGTAAGTGTTGCATAACCAAAAAAATGACTTGCTTGCTTTTTACTTTCCTACACCTTTGAAGAACCATACGTAATCATTACTAAGGTACTAAAAGGTGTATTCTACTCGTGAATGATGGGTTATCCATCAATGTTATTAACTTGAAAAATTGGGTATGCAATTTCTTCCTTAATAGTCCTACCATCCCATACGGTATGTAGCACCTTTAAAGGTTAAAGCAAAACAACTAGATAAAATATGCTAGTTTGCCTTTTACCAATTTTCGCGGTAATTAGTCTAGCTTCTAATTTAGTAACTCATATAGATGTTTTCCAGTTAACCAACATTCATGTTGTTACCAAGGATTCATTCACCAAATGAGGATAATGAAATCTTTAAGGAAAATAAGATGTGCAATTCATTGCTAAGAGTTACATTTAGAATTTAGACATTCAAATGTTCCTATTATACCTTTCTCATTCATGAAAAGGAATAGGATTGAGTCTAATGCTTCTCCCATGGAAAAGAGAATTGTTTGTCTTTTCAAGAATTATTCTCGATCAAACATTTGTTTGAAAGCGTAATGGAGCAATTTATCGATCAAAGACTAAACTTTGTTTACGGTTAAATGTTGCAATTATACATTCAAAATAATTACAAAATTCAATTTAGTATTTTCGATAATTAACCTTTTTCAAGAAAATTAATTACCCATGGTTCATAAGCATATAACCATTTAATTTTCACTGAAAAACTAGGATCCAAATTGTCATAATCTCATCACATCAGTTGATCTGCTAGTAATGAACCTTATACAAAATGGTAGAGCTTGTGCTCAATTGCCAATTTCAATTGCAATTCCTAGATTTATGGGATTTACATATAGCCAATTTCAATTGCCATGTAAACATGTTTTATCCCATCTTATGCCTTGAGTTGCCAGTTCTCACTACAAAACTCAATTAAGTTGTCCAACTTAAGAAACTGCAAAATCGTCCATGCCCGTTCTCACGACACGTGGACATTTTACCCTTTGATTACGATCTAAGTCACGGTCTCACGCAAATAAAAAATAATCGTAGGTGTTTCCGTTTCGTTGGATGGCATATAACTTAAATTAAAGGGTAATAGTTTTGATGTAAAATCAAATATGTACAAAGATGTCATGCATTCATCTTCGTAACATAGTTTTTATTAAAACATTTATATCTTGTTTTAATGTTTAAGTTTTTCATCATCAAACTTTAATTGAGGTATTGGTTTCACCAATCAAGGAATTTAGTGTTAATTATCATCCATTATACCGTACTTTTGCATAAGTGTAAACACTTAGTGTTTCGGATAATTACCACAAGTGGTGCATGGAATTAAACTAACCGCCTTAAGATGAGCTTGCACATTTAATGACTTACTAAGTAGCTCCACTCGAACTTATTGTGGGAGGACCGTGTGCGTGCTAAAGCACAACCTTAGACATCCATTCGGTGTGACTATGCGCACTTCTTTAAACCCCTTTTATTAGTTCATTCTCATGGGTGAGCCGATTCACTATTTGTACCAAAGTCATCAATCAATTAAACGATTATGATTACTATTCTTAAAAATACATGTTTCACCATTGTTTAGGTCGGTTTATTTTCTTGTAAAATACCCTTGTTAGAAAACACAAACAAGCAAGTATTTATAAAATAAACAAATAAACAATGAATGCATAACAAATAAAAGTCATGCATATCAAATAGCCACATGCAAACGGTTTTTATAAATCTTATTAATAACCAATTTTATATCTGTCAATATGCATATATTTAATTAAGACTTCCACCCGTTTTCATCTATGTACAAAGTGAACCACATGCATCGATTCATCGATTGCGTAAGTCAAAACTAAATATATACCACATAGCACATAATTGATTAAAATAATAATTGAGGTCTTCCCCAATTAAAGATCTATCATTATTTAATGTATATCACTTAAAACATGAAAGTCATACAATAAAAAGCAGATCCATGATAAAACATGCAGATAATTATCATGGATATAAATTACACTTAACAATTAATGCAATTAAATGAGTTACATATACACATAAAGTTGCATGCATCTTAGGGTTTCTAATCCAATTAAAACAAAAGTTTACAAAACCCTAATTAGGGCACCAAAAACCCCTCAAAAATAGGGTTTAGGTTTTGCAAACCCTAGATCTAAGCATACAAATAATAACACATTCATGTTTATTTTAATTATGTGTTTCAGTAATTAATTACTTGTTATACAAGGCTCGTGATGCCACTGTTGAGTTTATGATATATAAAATATAATAAAACATAAAGACATCAAGAGTACATGTGGAAGACTTAAGATCATAACAAATAAATTAATTAAGCGAAAGTATGCGTAACGCACCTCTTGCGAATATCAAATCTCTCGAGCAAAGCAAAACCACCTCGAGCAAAGCAAACCAAAGAAGTACTTAATGGTGTAAGAATAATGTCTTACAACCACATTCTTGTACACACGAATTAACCAACGAATCAAGCGATTGCTAGATCTAACACAAGCCCTCGTATATGCAAACAAAACCGAACTCCCTAACAAATGGGGTGTTCGCCAAGCTATGCAAAGAAAGAGAAGAGAGATCTAGGGTTAATTCAATGCACAAGGTGTGAATGAAACCCTAGACCCTACCCTCCTTATATACTAGTAGGTAAAACTTAGAGGACAAGTTGGGGAATGGAGGCCTTGGAGAAGCCTATGGCGGCCACCTAGAGGAGCCCAAAGCCCATTCCATGAACTCACCATCTTCAGTTTCCTGCAATATTCAAACCAATAATATATATTCTTTCTTACATTTCCCAGAACTCACCATCTTCGTTTCTGCAATATATAAAATCTAGCTAGAATATGCAAGCGTACTATATGTTGCTTACCAGTTCCGGCAACCACATTGACGACAAATCCATATCCATTGTAGTTCTTGTAAAGCTAGTGTGTTTATTTTAATCAAATGACTTACATGAAAAGAAATAGCTAGACTTGGTGTTTATAGCTGCAACCTAATGATTTGTTAATGGTTTTTATTTACTCGAGACCCACGTGTAATAATCTTTCTAAAATGTTGATGTTGGCCAAGTTCCTGCTCTTGCAAGCGGGCTTATTTTAATAATCTTTTTAAAAAATGTTGATGCTACCCAATGACCAATAACATGTTCAGAATTAGATTCTATTTGCTTCTATTTTAAATACTTTATTCATCTTAAGTTAGTTTAGTTTTCATTTAAACTGCTTCAAGTTTTTTTACATCTCTCGATTTTGCGATATATATAGAATACTGAATCATCTATACAAATTTAATGAATCATCATTATAACTCGATTTTAACAATGATTCATGAATCAAATTTGTGATTTATATATTCGATTCACCATAAAATGATGTTTACTTGTGAATCAAATCAAAATAATGAATCAATTTGCTCAAACGAAGATTTCTCAATCTTCTCAAAATAAAATAAAGACCTATATATATATATATATATATATATATATATATATATATATATATATATATATATATATATATATATATATATATATATATATATATATATATACACACACACAAGTTGTGAATTGTATGTTTAGAGTGTAATCGAAGTTTTCGTTGAAATGTCTGACTGAATTGTCTATTTTGTTTTGGTAAAAATGTTGTGGATTATATGTTTAAGACAATTGTTGGACCGAATGTAGACCAAGTTGTTTGTTTATTGACCTTAGAGAACTAGTAAATGTAGTTTTGGCAATATATGAAGAGTTAATTACCAAACTAAGCCTAAAAGTTGATGGTTGTCTAAGATATGGTCAACTTTTAACCCATCTTCCTATTTTGGTCATGTTTAACTTCTCAACTACTCAACTCCACTTATTGCTCAACACGTGTCTTATTTTATAATAGAATTATATGTGATTTGATGTTTTTGTCTTATTATTAATAGTGTTAAATGTCTAATATACCCTCATCTTTCATATACTTCCTCTCTCACCTTCTTCCCCAATCTATCTCTTTCTTTTAAAAACAAACACCTCCACTCCACTCCACCAGCGCCATCCACCACCACTGCCGACTTTTAATCCCATTTTTCCACTTCCAACTTCCCACCTACTCCTATATGTCTTACTTCCTACCTAATCTCATCTCAAGCAACATTTAAAGCACCATCTACAGCTGCTAGTAATGACCGGATCTGGAGCTTCTTATGATGACTGAATCTGACGCTGGTGATAATCGGATCTACAGCTGCTGGATTTGACCCGATCTAACCGAAATTCAAGAACCCTTAGCAGAGAATAAAAGTGGAGCAAACATTCCAGAAAGATCAAATTATTAGGAAGAGCTGCTCAAAGTCATATATGAAGAACATAAAATTGAAGAATATAATTCTATGGTGATGTGCTTCGTTGTGTATAGGTATTTTATTGTAATCAAATTTTAAAGTCGACTTAATCTATAAAAAAAACTAACAGGCAGTGTACACGATCAATGTAGTCTAGTTGGTAAGTAGAGTGTCGATCACTAAGAGTGGAACGTTAACATTTAAACATGTATCAGTATTTTAATTCTAAAGTTTGTCTAAATAAACCTAATAGGGGGTTTTCATCCTGAGAGACTGCCACGATATTTAGATTAAGTAAAAATGTAAATAAAGGCAATTAGACAAATGATGCACCCATACACACATAAGAATACATATAGCATATAAGAGGTCAAGCCGATAGTAAGAAAGATGTATTGACTAACTGTTTAGTTATATATGATGAGTACTATATCTATTCTCTCTCTTTGGTTGCTTACGTGTGTGCGTATATCATTCCAATGTTTAGACTAGGCCAAACGTCTAGATTTTAGCTTTTAAGTTTTCTCAATAGACTAATCCTGTCACGACTAATCAGAAATTCACATAAAGTCTACCTTAATGATTATCAGTTTATTAATTAACCGCTTAGGGCTTAATTATATTAATCATGTAAACGATATTAATGAAGTAATAATGTAATCAAAACATACGCATGAGCATCCAATAAAACATCATATAATCTTTAAAAGAATACAAGTATTTAAGTACGATCAAATAATGAAAAACACACTAACCAAATGATTAAAGAGTACTAATACAAATTAAGCCAATATTCCTATGGAGTTACGCGCTAGCAGGACCTTCTTATTACTTTGAATTCGTCCTTCTGGTTGTGTCTTGTGTGGTCAGTCGTCTGGCTCTGTGTGTGGAATGGTGGTCTCTTAAAATTTACAGTCGATCCTCTATTTTTACATTCTGAAAAAAATAGAGTCGATACGGCGTATCAGTTTATCTGATACGATGTTATCGAATATCCCCAAATGTTACCCCTAATCATATTTTAAAAAAATGTTTATGCAACCCCAATGACCAATAACACGTTAAGGATTAATAATCTAAAAAATCAACTGCTTGATGAGAAGCTTGTACTATTAGGTGATGATGGGAAGCCGCTTCCAATGCAAAAAGAGGCTAATGTGACATCGGTATAAGGACCTAGTTCTACTATGGAAATGCGAGAGGAAGAATCAGATATTGATGAAGTCAAAGATGTTTATGATGAGACTTCTCATTTCATAGCTAGTGGAGGTGCATATGATGCTAGTATACATGAGGATGAAGATTATGATCTATGACTTTCAAGGTTTAATTCTGGAACAACATGCGTTTTGTGATGCGATGGATATTAGTCTTCGTGGTCAGTTTAAACATTAGTGTTATTTATTCTCCTTATAGTAGTTGTTCATAAGTTTAGTTTTTCTTTCTTATGGTAGTTTTTGGTTTAAAGCAAAATTGGTGCGTTTGTTTCCCGTCTTCGTAACGGGTTTAGATATGGGATTCACCCACATCATATGTACTTAAATGTTTTTTTTAATAAAAAAATTTACCAAAAGTATTCTAAAAATTAAAATTAAAAAAAAATAAAATAAATAAATAAATAGGATAGGATTCTTTTTGCCTCTATCAAGTGTGCGGACCATACTCTCTTCTATTTCTCATTCTTATTTATTCATATATCCACTTAAGTTGGCTTAGTTTTCATGTTAATTGCTTCAAGTTATGTTGATTTTTTTTAAATGTTGTGAATTGTATGTTTAGAGTGTAATCCAAGTGTTCGTTGAAATGTCCGAATGAATTGGGTATTTTATTTTGGTAAAAATGTAGTGGATATGTGTAAGACATGCGTACGACCAAATGTAGACTGAGTTGTTTGTTTCTAGAACATAGAGCGCCAAAAAATGTAGTTTTGGCAATATATAAATTAGTTAGTGAAAGAAACATACTCACTTATTGGCGGGTGTAGTTTACGCCTCTTTATGCAAACATGTGTGGTGAATTCTCAAGATGTAGTTTTGGCAATAAATTTTTTAAGTTGTATATATAATCCGGTTATGTTCAACTATGGTTTTGTTTAAAATAAGCAACACAAAAAGAATATATTGTTGGAAATTATAATGACTTTGGTAAGTTTTACAATTGGAGAAGCAGATGCAACATCGTATAGTACATGCAAGTAAGCTGTTGTACAACTTGATGATGCAACAACTACTTAAGGAAGTTAGTGTATGTGTGATTGCCTGGTAAAAAAATATTGGAGTTTGATTTGGAAGGCAATTAAGAGTTTGCAACCATCATGCTTGATAACCAAGATGTTATTTTGTAGCTACAAATATGGATCCATGCATCCTTTTTTTATTCATGTAAATACACACATAAATTACACATATACGAGTGCTCCAATAAATTACACATATGCGAGTGAGTAAATTGGGTTCAAATCCTCTCAAGTTATGTCAATAACTTGAGTCAAGTTGGGAGTACATCAACCATTGGATTAAATCCAATGGTCAAGATTAAAAGACTCTTTTTTAATCTTCACCATTGAATTTAATCCAATGGTTGATGTACTCCCAACTTGACTCAAGTAATGGGAGATGATCCCAACACGAGTAAATTACATAAATAGTCACTGTGATTTGTCTAATTTTTCACATTTAGTAACTGAATTTTTTTGTTGACAAGTTCAGTCATTAAGGTTTAGATCCAGTCATTAAGGTTTCAATTTTGTTACATAAATGGTCACTGTGGTTTGAAACTTCAGTGACCCTTTATGTAACGAAATGGACTGAATCTGTAATGATTTGAAACTTCAATGACCATGTATGCCAAAAGAAAAGTTCAGTGACTAAATGTGAAAAAATGGACAAAACATAGTGACAATTTATGTAATTTTGGTCCAAATGATATCAGTTATACTTTTCCTATGATTACCATAAGAGTTTTTTTCTGTTTCCGGCATTTACATTTACAACACGGGTATGCATCTCCCAATCCCGGCGTGTTTACGTATCGAGGTTCGCAGCGAATAGAGCACGTAAAAACCTTTAAATACAGGGAACTATATTCCCGTGCGGAGTTACTTTAACGGCTTTTTTCTCCAAGAGTGCAGTTCTTTATCACTGTGGTTGTGGTATTAGTTGTATCCTGATCGTGGATACTTTCTGCCGACGAAAACCCAAATAAGTACCATCAAAGTACTTTATCTTGTTGCTGTTTGAGCTTCTTCGTTGCAGTCATACTTGGGTGACATTTGAATTCATCAAGTGCTATTTGATTAGGTACGATATCTACTTGATTCTTTTCTCTTTAGTATGGGTAGTATAAAACGATTTCAATATTCGCTTATGAAACACTGGTTTGAGAATTTATAAATGAATTGAGATGAAATATGAGTTTTTGCTTGATGTTTGGATTAATATAGTGCTAAATTAAATATTGAATTTATTTAAATGGAAACAAATGGTGGGGATTAAGCGATAGAAACTCTCTTGTGAACATGTTGGTTCAATATATAATACAAGTTGGTGACGTAACTCTCTTCTATTAGAGTGTATCAATCGAATATTGAGGACGAGTTTCCATATTGATGAGTATATCAAATAAGGAAGCAGTAAGATATTAAGGCTATGTTTGGCGAGGGTTTAAACAAAGATTATTGGGGCTTAGAGTCTCGTTTCTTATAGGGCTTATGGAAAGGCTTATAAAATAAGTCGGCTAAAAACTTTAGCCCCACAAAAGGGGCTAAAAATTTTATCTCGGGGCTTTTGAAGAATAAATTACTTATTTACTCACAAAAATTTCTAACATATACAAAAACTCATTTAATTATATTCTTTTTAGTAATTTTGCAATAATAAGCCCTAGCCCCAGCCCATTTCGCCAAACATACCCTAAACGGAGTAATTTTATTTTTGAATTAAAGTGAATAGTGCCATTTGTTCTAACTAATTTACTTCAAGATATCTTACTACACGAGGAGTAAGACGCTTGATGTCATGAAACGAAGAAATGTAAATTGTGTTAACTTTATATAAAGTTTAAGAAGAAACTTACAACTAGAGAGAGATTTTTTTTCTTCATATTTATTGATATTAAAATAGGATTTACATAGTACTAAAAGACAAACGAGCAACAAGTTGCACCATTAGCCCTTTTTAAATTGCAAAACCAATACTTTTAAAAACAATATTTGTGAATCTAGGTTTCATAACATTAATGTTCATAATAGCACATAACAAATTAAGTTATGTGGGAACCAACGAGTCGTGTCTAGAAAAATTGGGCTTTAGCATGGTGGATCTAGAGAATATTTGTTATGCGGGAACCAACCGTGTCTAGCAAAATTGGGCTTTAGCATGGTGGCAGGTGACCATCACTAAAATACTCACAAAGTATCTCCCTTCAGTCTTTGACGAGAGACTTATTGAGAGTTGCTAGAGGCATGAGTTCAAAACCATTGAGAATCAGTTAGTGATGGAAACTCGACTCGATTGTAGTGCTCCTACATCACAAATTTAATGGGTAATAATGAAGTCACTAATAGATAGAAGATGCTATTAATTAAGTGACTCATGTATAGCCAAGATAGCATGGCATTGCCGAGATTAGGATGAGATAATTCTCTTAACAAAGCTTGAGAGGTGTCTTAGCAACGAAGAAGTTAGAGAAGCTTTGCCTATATAACCTAGAGGTTGTGCGGCCTTGAATAGAGAGTTTTGGTTTCTCTCTTAGAGGGTTATGAATCAGGATTTAAGCACATGGATATATTAGCGCTCAATAAGAATTAAATGGTTACAATGAGAAGTGTGTAGAAGTGTGCCAGTGTGGTCACTAAGTTCGTGGCTATATTGAGTAAACGGGGTTTAAACGTAATGACACAAATCATTAGATTATCATAAACTTTCCAACATGGTGGGGGATTGTTAGAATTATAGTGAATTTGGTAAGTTTTACAATTGGAGAAGCAAATGGTATGTCCTAAGGATGCAACATCTTATAGTACATGCAAGTAAGAATGTGGTACAAGCTGATGATGCAACAACCACCTAAGGGAGTTAGTGCATGTGTGATTGACCTGGTAAAAGAACATGGGAATTTGATTAGGAAGGCAATTAAGAGTTTGCAACCATCATCCCCATGATCCCTTATTTTGTGGCAAAAACTATGTCATGCTTGATCACTATGATGTTATTTTGTAGCTATAATTTGGGATTCATGCATCCTTATTTTATACACGTGAATACACACACAAATTACACATATACGAGTTCTCCAAATGATATCAGTTTATGCTTCTCCTACAATTACCAACATAACTTTTTTTTTCTTCTGACATTTACATTGTGTTGTGATCGTTTCGCTGATGGCATGCAACACGAGTCTACATCCAATCTACGGGTTTACGCACGGAGGCTCGTAGTGAATAGAGAGCGTAAAAATCTTTAACGACAGCTAGACATATTCCCGTGCAGAGCTCCTTTAACGGTTTTTTTCTTCAAGAGTGTTGTTCTTTATCGCTGCGGTTATGGTATTAGTTGTATCCTGATAGTGGATACTTTCTGCCGACGGGAACTGAGAACATCAAATACACCCTGATATTTTAGAGTCAATTTCCCCCTAAAATGCTCGTCATTTGTATTGTTTTGCATGGATATATACTCTTATTTCTTATTATTTCATTTTCAGGGTATATATGAGCATTGGAATGAAAAAACGCAGATTTGGAAGAAAACTAACGAAGTTATACAAGATTTTGATGGTCATAAGAGATTTACGGCATAGAGGCAACTATTAGCTTACGCTGTAACATATATTATCACTTGAAGACCAAAGTCAACGAAGTTTAAGGTTACGGCGTAACTCCATCGACTTGGTTACGCTGTAGATATCCAGTGACTTAGAAGATTTTAGAGATCAAGAAGGTTACGCCATAATCTTTTCAAAAAGGTTACGATGCAGAAACGACCAAAAAGTTAACGAGAGCTCTGAGTTTGTAACCTCTTCTTGAGGTTACGCCGCAAACTTTCTTTTAAGCATAGGATCTCTAGTGATACGAAGGTTACGACGTAACCCTTTACTTAAGTTTACGTCGTAAACTTTAGTAAGGCTATAAATACAAGCCCTAAATCTGCATATTTGACATCTCACTCACCACAAAAAATCAAGGACGATTTAGGAATTCATCAAGGACGAATTTTAGCAGCTCCAGACCATCTTTCAAAGGATAATTCACCTTATTACTCATTTAGATTTAACCATTTCATATCAAACTCTTGTATTTAATTCAATGTCTTTCACTACAAAGTATAACATTGAGTATGCTACATTATTTAATATGATTGGCTAAACAATTTATGTGCTAACCTAGTTATGAATTTATCTTTGCCATGATTCGTGTGTTCTTGCTTTATGATTGTTTTGTGTGTTTGCTTTCTTTGCCTTTCGTGGACACCCTTGTTTCGGTAGTTTCAAAGCTAGGTAGTGCTTAGATTGTTAGTGCTGATTGACCGACGTAAGCTAGCATGATAAGTTGCAAAGGTATGTAAGAATTGACCTAAGGACTACATATTCCTTTTGTGCGAATTTACCATAGGATCACATACCTAATAGCAATACTTGAGAAATATGGGAACCTCAGAGCGCACCATGATGGGTTTTATTGCTTTTGGCACTAAGAATAGGTCTAGAAGGTAGTTGGTACTTAATGATTGAAAATAGATTACCCACGACCTCTATCGAGTAAAATACGGTAGAATATGAATCTAGGATTATAGGCTAGGAAAATTAACCATAGGAGTCTAGCGACATTTACCCCCACATGGAGCGTTATAAAGCACCTATAAGAAAACCGGATTATGGCATGATAATACTAGTAACTAGGCTTGCATATTTCTCTCCCACTGATTGTCTTTCATTTAATTTCGCATTTCATTTCATCTTTATTAGTTTAATACAATTCAAATCAAAACCCCCCATTTAAAGTGACATTAGAACTTAGATTAGAATTCACTCACATAGCTCTTGGGACGACCTCGGCTTTACCAACATCTAGACTACTCATGACCAGGTACACTGCCCGATAATGATACATCTATCATAGGTAAACGAGACTTATAAATTTAAAAGGTGATCTAGGTAAAATTAGCATCAAGTTTTTGGTGCCGCTGCCAGGGAGCTATTATAGATTTTAATTTGTGTTTTACAATTTTTTGTTAATTTTTAGTCATCTCATTATTTTAATTTTTTTCAGGTACCATGGCTGAAGTAGACATTGATGCGCTTACCCTTGAGGAATACCTTGCCATGAATGCTGAAGAGCAAAGGCCAAGAGTTGTTAGGCCGGTTATTGGGGCTAATGTGCACTTTGAGATTAAGCCTCAATTTATGCGGGAGTTAAGGGAAGATCCATTTTCCGGAGCCAAGACCGAAGATGCCACGAGCATGTGGATAAGGTTTTGTACATCGTGAGCCTTTTCAACACATCAGTTGTTTCTCACGATGCCATCATGCTCTGAGTTTTTCGATGACACTCACTCACTGGAGCAGCGAAGAGGTGGATTGATAGGTTGCCAACTGGGATAATCAACACATGGGACCTCCTCAAGAGAGCCTTCATTCAAAGATATTTCCCTCCATCAAAGACGGCAAAACAGCTTGAGAAAATTTACAATTTCAAGCAAGACGGAGATGAAACATTGTACCAATCATGGGACAGGTACAATGATATCCTTTACAGGTGCCCGACTCAGGACCTTAACAAGCAACAAGTGGTTAATATTTTCTACAAAGGTCTCAACATCTTCACAAGACAAATGATTGACTCCCAAGGGCCGATCCCTGGGATGACTCATATTCGAGCCTTTGAAGCCATCCAAGATATGGCGGACCATTCCCAAAATTGGCATGATAGGGGTAGTAGTAGAAGTATGGAATATAGCTTGGATGGGATTTCTGCGATCACCAATAAGCTTGAGAGTCTAGGAGGAGACATGAGGAAATTAAAGAAGAACGTGCATGATATTTAAGTAGGATACGACACTTGTGGAGGAACTCATCTTGCTAAAGACTGTCCTTTGAAATAAGAGGTTAAAGTTGTTGAAGAAGTCAAGTATGGAGAATCTAGTAGGACTTCTCAAGGATTTGGTGGCAATAGTAATAGGTATCGTGTGGGAACACTGGGGTACTACATGAAATTTTATAATCGAGCACCTTACGGGGAGAGAATGTATAATCTCGAGGAGACCATCAACAAATACTAGATAGCAATGTTGCAAAAATTGGTCTAGGCGGCCGATTAATTGTCAATTAATCAGTAATCGGCCTTGTACCTTATTGATTTTTGAAAATCGGTGGAAAAAATCGGCCTAGAAAAAAATGAGCCACTAATCAGTCAAAAATTGGGTGAATCGGTCAAAAGTCAGACTAATCGGTCAAAAATCGGACTATCGGCCAAATCGGACAAATGGTCAACTTTTAAAATTTTAATAATTTAGGCATTCTACTTAATTTGAGGATTGTTTATTTCACTTATAACGCACAATGGGCCTCATAATTAGAATTGGAGCCTTTTATTGAGGTTTGAAAACATAGTAGGCTTGAAATGAGTTAAGATCTTTAGTTTGGTCTCCAAAAATACCCAAAACTTGCAGGAAATTGTAATCCGATTAATCACCAATTAATCCCGCCTTGACTGATTAATCGGTGCAGGGTGGTTGACCGCCCGACTACTGATTCATGATTTTTTGCAACATTGCTTGGATGACTCGACCAAGAACATAATGAATAAGATGCTTGGTTGAAGAGTTTTCAAGAGAGCACTAATAAGAGCCTTTTGAGTCATGATGAGTCTCTTAAAAACCTTGAAACTATGATAGGAAAGCTTAGTGACAAAATTCATAAGAAGAGGTTGATGGAAGAAAGCAGCTCAACCCTAGTGGTGCAATGCAAGATGACTGTCGGGTCCTGCAAGGCAATCTTTTCTGACAAAGAGGTAAAAAAACTCCAATGAATGCTTCCATAATACAAACCAATTTTATGGATTTTCCTTTTTGTAGGATGACACTAAGCCACATGGAGTCCCAATCGTCCCAAAACTGTATACACAAGATATGACTCGACGTAGCCACCATGTAATCAACTAGACAATTAACTAAGGGTTTAACAAATAACAATAATACACTAAAAATGAGTGCATACAAGGAAGGCTAAGGCGATTTGGTTGTAAATTTAGGGGTGGATTGTAAATGATGCTCTTCATTAATATCCTACAATTCACCGAAATATCACGAGAACCGCAAAAAGGATAGTCTCAAAGTGGTTAACTAGGGATATCTTGTACTAAAAATGAGTACATAGTAAGGGTGTGGGTAATTACTTGACCGGTGTAGCCAATGTAATTATATAAACAGGTTTAAAACAAAGGTTATCCTGTTGCCTCTTATCATTTAGTTAATTATAACTACACGAATGTAGTCCCACTAGCGATCTCGGAATACATCACAAAAACAATTCTAGAATCTATATACTACCGGTACACTCATAAGCATGAAAAGCGATCTCGGATTGATCGTTCTCTAGGGGAATAGCGTTGTGAAGGTCGAAGTGTATGACGAATTAGGTCTAGAGGTGTTGGATGATTCTTTTTTGTATTTTTATAACTTTTTATGAAAGCAAGTAAAATCTCGGAGTTTGAAGAGTGGGTTTTTTTTATACTACTTAATTAAACTAAATAAAAACTAAATTAAACTAATTGCAAGAAAAGTACATTGGTGAACTCGTATGATAGAAAAACGTGTTTACTTAGATTATCTTTACTCCCTAGTTATTTCTTATTAATTAGTCAAAT
Source organism: Chrysanthemum lavandulifolium (assembly GCA_022545495.1). Lineage (NCBI taxonomy): Eukaryota > Viridiplantae > Streptophyta > Magnoliopsida > Asterales > Asteraceae > Chrysanthemum > Chrysanthemum lavandulifolium. The sequence continues at coordinate 280,469,722 of CM040243.1, read as the reverse complement.
TGTCACGCTCTTTCTTAATTGGCGCGTTGTATTTCAGTATTATCGTAGGGTGGTGCCAAATTCCCTAACTCTATGAATGTATAAGTCTCTTTTAAGAAACCCTAGATCTACAAGTGAAAATTAAGTCATCTCCCTAGAATCTCCCAAGATCTACATGCTGCAATTCACGCAATAAATACAACAAATAAAACCCACCAGTGCACTCTATGGTATAATACGTTTATTCGGATTTACAAGCTAAAACATATAAGATAATAGCCAGTTTTCCTACTCCTAATGCGAGATAACCAATTAAATAAGAGACAACAATTAATAATTAATAACTATGTTTCATTCTATCCAAGCAAACACTAATTAATTTAGCCTAGCATGTTAAAGTGAAGAAAAGAAAAGCATATAATAAAAACAACACATAGACATATTGAATGATTAAAGAGAGATTATTTAACTTCAATAAAACATGAGCAAAAGTGGCTGTAAAAGCCTTACAAAAGCTATGAAATTCATCTAGGGTTTCGCCTCTTCAAAGAATTACATGAATAAAGGAAAATGCGAAAATATATATAGATTTATAAGTGTTACGGCGCCACCTTATGATTGTGATGCCGTCAGCTCACCGTCATTAGGGTTTCTTCAATTGCATCATCACCGCTGTGATGGCGTCGCCTTGTGTCTCTGACGTCGTCAGGATTCTGACGTCTTCGTTCTTTAGTAAGTCTGAGCCGTCTCGTGTAGTTTTTACTCTGAATCTTGGTCTTCAAATACAAGTGAGGCTGTCAAGTTCTAAACTTGCTCAAATGTTCTGAGTCGTCACATGTAAAATTTAATCAAATCATCACGTCCAAATACAAGTGACGACATCACATTGAGGTTGTGACGCCGTCTGGATCCCTTGTCCAAAAAATTTCGTGACTTGGTCGTTTTCTTTGTTTTCTTGTCCAAATTAGCCCAAAACGTGTTGGTTTCTAGCTTTTGGTGTCAAGTACCTAAAATGTGAAAAGGAACAATTTAAGGCAATAATTGATCACAAATGTACGAGAGCTTAAATGACCCCCTAAAAATGCACGTTTTATATCCTTACCATAAACCACAGCCTAAACAAAAGAAACTATAACACTTGACTAGCAAAGAAGCTACCCCCAAAAGAAACATTTAAATCCCATAAACCATAAAACAACAGCTTAAACAACAAACAAACCAGCCACATCAAATCTCCATAGCTTGCAGCTTCTTGATAAAAGCAAACAAATCTTGAAGACGCACAAGCTTATGTGCAACAGAAACCAAAAACCTAGAACCCTATGTCAAGTCTTCACTTTGCTACCTCCTCATATTGGAAATGGATTTAATGGATGAATCAGAACCACGGAGAAGCTCCAGCTCCTTTATCAATCTAGCCTTATGATTCATACGCTCACTTATCTCTGAAACTTTTCCCCTCAGAACTTCTTCATCAAGGAAAGTTGCTTGAATCTTTCGACCATAGTGAACAAGCATCATATATTTGACTAACTTTGAATTAGCTACAAACGATAATTCATCACATAACACAACACGACCAGACATGATCTTCAAAGTCAGATGATATTTTTTTTTTTAATTTTTTTTACAAGAGCCAGATGCTTAGTAAGAAAGAAAATTGTTTCTTATATAGAAGGCCCATAATGGAAACTGAGCAAGTACTCATCGAGAGTCTCGAAGTGAATAGTAAATTCATACTCTTCCCCATGCAACATATCATATCAAATGTTAAAAAAAAAGAGTAAATTACACCATTGGTTCCTGTAAATTACACAACTTATAACTATGTGCAAACAAAGGTCAACAAGTGCAAACAGAATAACTTACTTCAATAACTATTAAGTGCAAAACACAAAACATACGTGCAGATACATAAACCACATTGTCTAAGGTTCAAAACACATAGTAAACTAGCCTATAACAACTTTTTGCATTTTCATTGTTGCTTTGGTTGATCATTACAATCATGCCAGATGGTTGAGTAGCCTCTATGTCTATCCTTGATTCTAGATGGCTTCCCTACAAGTTTGCTAATGCTACTAGGAACCTCAACTTGCGACTGTGGTACCTTAAGTTTAACACTACCACTTGCATTAACAGCTTGTACTTATTCCTCACCATATACTTCTCTTCTTAGATCTTTGAGAACTTTAGATGGAAATTTATCCTTCGGTTCAGCATTCTTCCCATATCTCTCAGAAATCTCTGGTAGTATTACCTCTCTTAGTACCACATTTGACCATTTCCTATCATCAACTATTTGGTCAAGGTTAGCTCTATTACAACTCTATATAATGCGGAGAAAGTGATGAAAATTATGGTTAAGATCTGAAATGGGGAGTAAAATGAGTTGAAGGAAAATGATGTCAACTAAATACACATGTGAGATATATATTTGTGGTTGGGGTTGAAAGTCATATTGTTGTTGACTATATATTTGAACCCTTTACTTCCCTTTTCCAATATCTTGTTAGGTTGTATGCTTTTTGTCATAATTTGAATATTAAAATCTAAAAGGCTTTTGTATATTTCAACTTTAGTTCATATCCACCTAGAAAGCTATACACATTTCACGTTTTCATGGTTATTGTTGCATGTTTAGTCCAAAAACTAAGATCAAACCTAAATCTAATAATACGCACAAAAACAAACACAATAAACGGAAAAAAGAACATAAACAAAACATTATATATTCGATACCATTGTCAACAAACATGGTACATAAAAAGTAGATCAACATAGCTTCACAAAATAACACCAAAAACTAAATAGAAAACATAAAATCCAATCAAAATATTCATAAAATGGCATATTGAACCTAAGCCCCAATCCTACATTCGCCTCAGCATCTGCAAGAATAAGCTATTGGTCGATGTCTGCCATAGTCATGTCGACCACTTGCATGATCGCTTTGCATCGATCAAGCTCTTTACGCACCACCAACCGCTGAAAGGCCATGTTGTACTCAACGAGCTTTGTTTCAAGGAACAAATCTATTTCAACAATGAGCTCTTAACGCTCCTAGAATCCTTCAACAACTCCTCGCACAGGTTCAACATTTGGGAACGACGCATCCACTGATGGTCATTGTCCCTCTATACTCGAAGGACTATCTGTTCTTTCAAATGAGACGATCTTCAAGTAGTTGCCAGTTCAGCAAGACTTTTGCATGCACGAACATGCTTGGGATTCATTTGTTGTTGTTGGTTGAAATTTAGGGTTTTGTAACTTTTCTAAAAAGATGAAAAATAAGATAACTTTATTGCGCTAAGTGGGAAGAATGGGTGTAATGAAAAGGCTTAAGTGCCTATAAAAAGGAGAACCATTAGAAAACGCGGCAAACATTGTACATTTTCTGACATATATCGAGATACGAACTAGACATATACGGCTATGGTTCTTTGATATGACCGTGGTTGATCATTCCAGTCTTTGGTATATTACCTATTTAGTCCCCAAAGTTATATTGAAACAATAATTTAGAATACAAAAATTGAAATGTGACTTATGTGTTACTATAAGTTATGTGTGTGTAACGAATTTCTATTTGTGTTTAACGTTGGACTAAACATGAAATAGTAAAAACTATTAAGTTTACTAGTTGCATTTTGACTACATTGGTTGTATACCAACCGATTTTACTATGATCCTAGCTAAAAGTGAGGGACACGTGGGCGTTTCTTGTTAACTTAACTTTTTGATTTACAAGACTTATATGAACAAGTGGCCAAACGTATCAAGGAAGCTTCACTCAATTATGAAGGGAAAAAAGAACAAGCGGCGTGTCATATCAACAAGTTGGCCACTTGTACTGCCATTTTTTTTTGTATTTTCTTTTTTTTAAACTTATGCAAAGTTGTACCATATTTATTCTTTATTTAATTATTGAATATGCATTCCACCTTTTTTTCCTTTCTAAATGTTAGTTAACACTTTGTTTGTTCTTAGCTTTGTAATTGAGAGAAAACTAAAATAAAAGCTCTACAAAATGAAACTTAAGAACACTGCATGTTATTGCAAAAAGTAAATGCACTATAAGTGAAGTGTACATAATTCAACTGTTACTTAAAGATAAATTACATAATAATCTAATTCATAATCAGATTCCATCACCCCAAATTCTCAACAACATCAGCTTATACTCTCGTTCTTGCCTAATTCTTTCCTCCAACTCTTTTTTAGCCCTTGCCTCTTCTTCTAATGTTTCTCTTAATGCCTCTTCATCTCATTTTAGTTGATGTTCCTGTTCCTCAGTAAGTCATCCATCACCATTGAAATTTCCAGGAACTTCAGTTTCGTATTCATCATGTATCTCTTGATCAAATGAATCATCTAGTGTTTGCTCAAATGTTTCCTCTACCACCACCTCTTTTGACACTTCTGGTTGCATAAAAGGTTTAAATAAATAATTAGATTTGTAACTAATTAACCTTAAAATCAAGTATAGAAACATAAGAAATATGTTTACCTTTAGAAATTTGTCACGGATTAATGAAGAATTGCGTATTGGGGAAGAATTGAAAAATCAAGTACAGAAAGGTGTGTGTGTGATGACTGGTGTGTTAGTCAAAAAATAAAAGATTGAAGAAATGAAAATAATAGTTTACAAGTACAAAAGTTTTTTTTTCCATTAAAAAAAGTACAAAAGTTTTTCTTTAAAAAAAAGTACAAAAAGCACATTTGCTACAATGTTGTGTACAGTAGCCATCACATTGGATAAGTACAAAAAAAAGTGTTCCAACAAAAGTGCCCTCGTGTGCTTGGCACGTGAGGACCGAGATAACAAGAAACCCTAATGATCGTTAAAAAATTGGATTACTCACATAATAATTTCAAAATGCTGAAATAACAATGCAAAATTTCGTATTTTTGAATGTCGTATGAAATCTGGCACTACTTCAGGAACCAACAACATAATTTACTCTTTATTTTTTTTTAAACATGCAGTAGACATATTCATACACCACATTACCCCTTAAGAGCATGTACATTAATAACGCCGATACCGGCGTTAACCTTCCCTTCTCCGGCATTATATGGCGTTAGCCAATGGAGACCCGGTGCTATAACGACGATATTGGGGCAAAGTTAAGCCCCCAACGGGCGTTAAAGTTAAAAAAAAAAAAAAAAAAAATCATTTCACCCCCTAAACCATTTCAAATAAATTTTTACTTAAACCCCCTCAACCTATTCAAATTCAAATTTAAATTATACTGGTTAATTCTGGACGGGATAAATTCAAATTCAAATTTGAAATTTAAAAATCAAATATGAGCGGGATTTATTCAAATTCAAAATCAACTCTGCCTATATATACAACTCTACCATAGTTGTTTAGAACACACAACACACAAAAGTTACACACACAACTCACACATAAAAAAATGTCTCGCAAAGATTTTTCTCAGAAATTCCCAAGTCCAGAAAAGTTGCCGAAAACCAGCTTTCCAACTCAAACTCAGTTGCCGGAATCCAGCTTTCCAACTCCAGAAGAGTTTAAAGTTTACTCAACACCACCTGAATCTGTCTTTCCGGTTTTCCAACCAGAAAATGTATTATTAAACTCTCCACCTGTGAACAATCCAATTGTTCCAACTCCACCTGTCAACACTCCACATGTGGATCTTGAAAACAACCCATTCGGGTTAAGTGAGGCTTCCCTTCGTCAACTTGAACAAGATCTTGAAAACTATAAGGAGATTATGGAAGAGCAGGCATGCGAGGAAGCTGCTTGTCATGAGCAAGAAGCAAAGGAAGCTCAATATCTTCAAGATAACTATTTTAATTCCCCTTCAAGTTCTGAGGTTGGGTCTCAGATGATTCGTTTTTTTAAGTTTTAGTAGTTTTATTTTCATCAGTATGCGTTGTAGTTTTAATTTTTAATGTAATTCGTGTTTAACGTTTAATGCACTTTGTGTTTTAATGTTAAATGTGATATGTTTTTTAGTAAATGAAGTGTTTGTTTTAGTTTAGGGGTAGAAATTGAAAATATGAAATGTTAAAGTTTAATTTGGGATGTTATTGTTGTGGGTGTTTTTTAAGGATGTTAAGATGAAATGTTAAAGCTGATGTGGTGCTGACGTGGCATGGTGTTAAACTTTAACATGTGTTATTGATGTACATGCTCTAATGAGTAAATAATTAAAAAACAAAATGCTCACCAACTAAGTAGGTAGAATAAAACAAACGAAGCACCATTTTTGAGGTCTAACAAGACCACTGTAGTATACTATCTTCCAAGTTCCAAAGACCAAATTAAGATGACGTGTCTGTTGGTGACATTGTTGTTATTATGTTGTGATGGGAGGTTGTATGGTAATGGATGTTATACGTCAATTATCAGCTTTGGTGACTCACTTGCTAATACTGGTAACTTAAAACAGTTTGCTAAAATTAGCAACCGAGAGATTCCGGTTCTTTTTCCGCCTTATGGTGAATCTTTTCTTAATGGATCAACTGGAAGGTGCTCTAATGGTCGCCTTATTATCGATTTCTTAGGTAACTTACATATTTACAATTCATCTTTGTGTGTCATCTTTTAAGATTGTTACACATGCATGTTACTGTTACTACCTTTGTTTATTCTAAGTGGGTGTTTGAGATCGTGTTTTCGAAACCGAAAAAAAGTCAATGTCTACGTTGTCCTAGTGTTTTATCGCAGGTTTTCCAATCCAGGATCATTTTTTTTTGGTGCAAAGGGGTGAAAATATATTATTACACCAGAAACAACTTACATCAGGCCATATACACCGGACATGGACACACCCATCCAGGATCATTTTCATGGTTGAAAAATAGAGATCTTAAGATCGGATCGCAGTTTTTAGATCCTACTATAATATCAAATTCGTAACGGCCTTTTTAATATCAAGCAAATCTACAAGTTAGTATATATCATAAACATAAATTATAGGAATGTTTCATGAAATGTTGTCCTAAATTATGATTATAGAATTTTTAAAAAGATTAACATGTTTCATGAAAATCTTATGGTCAAGATCATAATCTTATAAGGTATTAAGCTTGCAAAGATCCTACCTAGGATCAGGCTCGTTTTTGCTATGTATAGTAGTATCGTAAAATCGTAAGAACCTAATATGAGGATCGAGATGTTACAACCGTGGTTTAGGACAACGTGGATACCGAATTTTATTTCTATATTTGTGAAACACTATTATCTGATTAATTGCGTTTTTCAAGTGCAATGATCATATAATCTTTTCTGAGAATGCAATCCCAAACAACATCCAGTAAACAAAAGATCTAAAATAAAAGTTTTTGTTTGGTCATTATTATTTTAATTTCTCCAGTCGCGTAATTTCTCCTGTAGCGTAGATGTAGAACTCACCCCAAAAAGATGTTGGAAAATTTAGTGCACTTGTGGGATTAGTTCACACCTTGTAATGGGTTAGGAGGTACGGAGTGTACACCCATAAGGTCCATGAACACCCCGACTCATATAGTGGTTTGTATTGGTAGTCTTGGTGAAAGTCTTGCTTGGTGAAAATCTTCTTGGTGAAAGTACCTTGTGGAAAATCTTGCTTGTGGTTTCCATCGATGGCGGTGCTTCCATCGATAGGCGATGTTTCCACCGATAGCACCGTGAAATCTCGATGCTATGAAATCTTGATAAGCGGTGTTTCCATCGATAGGTGTATTTCCACTACAAGTGAAAGTACCGCTAGTGGAAAATCATCGCTTATGGAAAATCTTGCTAAATGGCGTTACAACTTCTTTATGACCACGTTTAATTAGTCATGTAACCACTAACGGCTATAATGGGGATAATTATGAGGCTATTAATGGGCGATTAATACTCATAATTCCATTGGAATAGCTCAAGAGTAACCTCCTATATATAGGAGATCGAACATGCATGAAAAAACATGAAACGTAAACACTTATTAGCGAAAGGGTTATAGAATTGTGCCTAATTCTCTAAGCGCATTTGGTCTTATCCCAGTAGATATTCGTGATACCCGTGCATTAGGGTCAAATAGTTTACTTTGGAAAGTGATCACATGATTCCAAGTGATATCCGGTAACCACCTAGTGGTATTGCTCTTGTCATTGATTGTCTTAACCCCGCCTCGGGATATAAGCCCCAACAATCAAAGTAAACTATTTTGTGATAATCAATGGCAAGCTGCGCAATGAAACACATGGCTTCAAACTTTGCTAAAATTTGGACAAGTTTGAAGGGTGGACTTTAGGAGGTGGCGAAGAAGATGCACTTCTTCTTTGTCACAGCATGAGTGTGGTGTATGTGCTTACTACACCTATTCACGATGATGGGGATGATGCTCTTGTGGAGCGGATCGAAGGAGGAGCAAATGGGAGAATGATGACTACATATGCAGAGGTCTTATTCTCAATGGTATGTCGATTCTCTGTTTGATATTTATCGAACTTTGAATCTTCCAAAGAACTATGGGATTCCTTGGATGCCAAATATATGGTGAGGATGCATCAAGTAAGAAGTTCCTTGTTAGTAATTTCACAAATTACAAAATGGTGATTCAAGACCGGTTATGGAACAATACAATGAACTTCTTGGAATACTTGGAAGGTTTACACAACACCAAATGAACATGGATGAGGCTATCAAAGTCTCTTGTGTCATTGACAAGCTCCTCCTTCATGGAAAGATTTCAAGCATACCTTGAAACATATGAAGGAGGAGTTAACTCTTGTTGAGTTGGGCGGTCATCGCACATTGAGGAATCTCTCAAGGTGCGGGATAATGACAAGCCAAAGAGTAGCAATGCTCTTGGACCATCTGTTGTCAATATGGTGGAGCATAACAACTCCACGGTACAATGCCAACAAAGGCAAACGCAAGTATCATGACAACACAAGGCGAGATCCTAACAAGAAGGCAACACCTTCTTGTTGGAAATGTGGCAAGGCGGTCACATTAAAAGGGACTGCAAGGGTGTTAATGTTGGTGGTAAAGCCAATGGATCGAGCACTAAAAGTTCGTGGAGTGGTGGTTCACCAACTCACCGAAAGGTCGTAATATGTTTAATAAGTCTTTTAGATTTATTATGTTACATATGTATCTAAATCTTTTATGTGCAGGATGATGATGTTGCGTGGTGGGTTGACTCTTGTGCAACAGATTCATGTGTGAAAAGATAGAAGCGGTTCAAGACTTATGAGTCACGGAATGATGGTTCTATTCTTCACATGGAAATGAGTCAATGACCTTGGTGCATGGTCGTGGTTGTGTAGATCTTAGGTTTAGTTCGGAAAGATTGTAACTTTGTTTAATGTTATTCATGTTCACGATATAAGGAAAAACTTGGTTTCAAGTAGTGTTTTGAATAATCATGGATATAAACAAGTTATTGAATCGATAAATTTGTTCTTTCTAAATGTGGTGTTTTTATTGGTTTTGGTTATTTATGTAATCAAATGTTCGAAGCTTAATATTACCACGACAATGTTATTTCGACTTTTGTGACCACATATGATCGTAGTGATTCTAACCTTTGGCATGCTAGACTTGGTCATGTTCACTATAAAAGGATGCAAGATATGTCTAGGGATGGTTTAATCCGCTTTTGACATGGACACTGAATAGTGTAAAACTTGCATGTTGACCAAGATAACCAAGAAACCCTTTCGTGGTGTTAGTCGTGAGACTAAGATCTTGGAACTTATTCACGATGACTGTGTGATTTGCATGCCACTCCTTATTTGGGAAATAAGAAGTACTTTGTGACATTTATTGATGATGCTTCTAGATTTTGTTATGTCTATCATTACATACCAAGGATGAAGCATTAGATAAATTCAAAGTGTTTAAAGCGAAGTTGAATTACAACTTGGGTCTTTGATCAAAAGATTAAGGCGATAGGGAGGTGAGTACATGGATACTCGGTGCTTTGATCTGTTGGAATAATCCATGAAACGATCGCCCTTATACTCCTCGGCAAAATGGTATTTACGAAAGGAAAAACAGTCTTTGAAGGAGATGGTTAATTCCATGTTGTCCTATTCGGGGTGATTCAAGGGTTCAGGGTGAAGCTATGTTAACGACTTGCTATTTATTAAATAGGGTTCCAAACAAAAGGAACAAGGTTACCCCTTATGAACTCGGACTAAAAGGAAACCCAACTGAACTATCTCAAGGTTTGGGGTTGTAGGGTTGTAAGACTCACGATCCAAAGCAAAGACTTTGGGTGAAAGAGGCATTGACTACATCTTTGTTGGTTATCTTGAGCATTCCAAGGCTTTTAGGTTCTATGTTACTAATGAACATGTTTGATTAACTCAATACTTGAATCAAGGGATGCGAGACTTTGATGAGAATAGATTCTCATCGGCCCCTAGACCAAGTCGAGGATTCCTAATGGAACTCATGACCTTTGGTGTATCGAGGTCCTCGATGATGAACCATCGGTGGTCCACGATGAGGTTGTGGTTGAGAACTTTGAAACGTGCTCGGGAAGAGCAAAAGGTCGGGACTCAAAGTCATTTGGACACGAGTTTCAACTATACTTAGTTGAAGGTACTAGGATGAGGTCTCGGACCAATACTCCTATTGCTTCATTGTTGAGGATGACCCCAAAACATTTGAAGAAGCAATGAAGTCCCGAGGACATTGCTTTACGGAAAGAAGCAATCAATGATGAGATGGATTCCATCATGGGCAACAACACTTGAGTGTTGGTTGATCTACCTCTGGTTGCAAACCTACGGGTTGCAAATGGATTTTCAAAAGGAAAATGAAGGTAGATGGAACAATTGAAAAGTTCAAGGCTAGACTAGTCATTCACGCTTTAAACAAAAGTCGAATAGACTATTTTGATACTTATGCCCACGTGGCTCGTGATCGATACCATAAGGCTGGCGATTGTTATGGCATCTATTCACAATCGGTTATTTATCGGATGGATGTGAAAACGACTTTCTTGAATAGTGAATTGGAAGAGGAGGTTTATATGAACCAACCTCGGGATGCCGAGCAATGAAAACAAAGTGTAAACCGATTAAGTCTCTTTATGGACTTAAGCAGCACCTAACAATGGCATCAAAAGTTTGATGAAGTGGTTTTGTCTAGTGGTTATGTTCTTAACCAAGTCGACAAATGTGTATATAGCAAATTTGATGAATCGGTAAAGGAGTCATCATTTGTCTATATGTTGATGACATGTTGATCTTTGGCACCGACCAAAATCGGGTTGACGACAAAGGAATTTTTGTCATCAAGGTTCTCCATGAAAGACATGGGGAGGCGATGTTATCCTTGGTATAGGATTAAACATGAAAGTAATAGAATTTCTATCTCTCGGTCTCATTATATTGAGAAGGTGCGAGGAAATTCAATTACTTTGATTGTACTTCAGTGAGTACACCTATGGATACTTGTGAGAAGGCGATGCCTAATCATGGCAAGGTGTATCTCAACTTGAGTATTCTAGGGTAATTGGTGCTGATGTATGCCATGACTTGTACAAGACGACATTGGTTTTGCGGTGGGAAAATTGAGCGGTATACTAGTAATCCTAGTGCTCATCACGGCAAGCGTTCAAAGGGTCTTGAAGTATTTGAAGAGAACTATGGATTATAGTCTCTCATATATTGGTTACCCATTAGTGTTGGAAGGATACACCGATGCAAGTTGGATCGATAACATCAAGACAATTCGTCTACCGGTGGTCGGGTATTCCTACTTGGTGGAGGTGCAATTTCTTGGGCATCCAAGAAGCAAACTTGCATCACCGGTTCAACAATGGAATCAATTTGTGACTTTAGCAATTACGGTAAAGAAGTGAATGGTTGAAAAACTTGCTTCTTGAGATTCCATTGTGGCCTAAACCTATAGCACCTATTTCTATCCGGTGTGATAGTGCGGCTACATTGGCTAAGGCTTATAGCCGGATGTACAATGGTAAGTCTAGACACTTAGGTGTCGGACATAGCATGATTCGTGAGCTTATCATGAATGGGGTGGTATCTATAGAGTTTGTGAGATCTCAATGAACTTAGGCGATCACTTGACGAAGGGTGCGGCTAGAGACTTGGTTATAAAGTCGCTAAAGGGATGGGTTTAAGTCCAACTTAGTCATGAATGCTAGGACACCCAACTCCTCCCGAGGAAACTTAGGAGCTGAGTTCAATGTGAAAAGTTGAACATTCGATTGGTGGAGCACATGTTTTATTTACATCCCAAGGTTGTGCTCGAACTGCTTTGAAAGGAGGATGAAGTCTTTACTTAATGGTTAATTTTCTTTAAAAAGTGCTTGGCGGGAGCATGACTAAAGAGGAACCACCTATGTAAATGTTGAAGTTTTGCCGCTTGAGGAAGCTTTGGACTTTAGCTTTTACAACATTTATGAATTTGGATATGGACACATGGCTTATATAGTGTCGGGAGTCTGTTAAGTGTTTGAAAACTTGTGTGTATTTTATCTTTAGGTATTCAAATGGGTTGAAGGGTTCAATTCTTAGAACACCACGATTCTTGAATATTTGAGCGTGTAATTTACTAAGATGGAAATTCAATCCTCGGGACATTTCGTTTATGCACATGTTTTGCTTAATGTTTATTTTTCATGCAAAGGAAGTGAACTAAATTTGGGGAGGATTGTTGGAAAATTTAGTGCACTTGTGGGATTAGTTCACACCTTGTAATGGGTTAGGAGGTGCGGGTGTACACCCATAAGGTCCATGAACACCACGACTCATATAGTGGTTTGTATTGGTAGTCTTGGTGAAAGTCTTGCTTGGTGAAAATCTTCTTTGGTGAAAGTCTTGCTTGTGGAAAGTCTTCGCTTGTGGTTTCCAGCGATGGCGGTGCTTCCAGCGATAGGCGGTGTTTCCACCGATAGCACCGTGAAATCTTGATGCTATGAAATCTTGATAAGCGGTGTTTCCAGCGATAGGTGTATTTCCACTACAAGTGAAAATCTTGCTAGTGGAAAATCTTGCTTATGGAAAATCTTGCTAAATGGCGATTACAACTTCTTTATGACCACGTTTAATTGGTCATGTAACCACTAACGGCTATAATGGGGATAATTATGAGGCTATTAATGGGCGATTAATACTCATAATTCCATTGGAATAGCTCAAGAGTAACCTCCTATATATAGGAGATCCGAACATGCATGAAAAACACAAAACGTAAACACTTATTAGCGAAAGGGTTATAGAATTGTGCCTAATTGTCTAACTGCATTTGGTCTTATCCCAAGTAGATATTCGTGATACCCAGGCATTAGGGTCGAATAGTTTACTTTGGAAAGTGATCACACGATTCCAAGTGATATCCGGTAACCACCTAGTGGTATTGCTACTGTCATTGATTGTCTTAACCCTGCTCTGGGATATAACCCCCAACAAAAGATAGCTTAAAGGAGGAGGGGATACCTCGACTTTATAACCCACCGACCAATACGGGGCTGATCTGGGATTGCAACAGTGTCCTATTGAGTGTATAGTAAATTTCACATAAATTTTAGACAAACACTAGTTATTGTTACAATTTTAAGGTTCATAATATAATTATGTCCCCTTAATGATCATTCCAATATATTGGTACCTTACCAACTAAAAATATGTTGTCAATTAAGTTTATGATTTAAGTTTCACACTTCTAAGAGATGGTACTAGTACATTATATTTTTTGGCATTGTAATATGTTAAGAACTTCGTTTTGCTGATGTAAAAGATGACACCCATTCCCCTTTGAATTTTCGGACCGCCTACCTTGCTCCACGACACAGTAACTGTAACTATTACCATGAAGTTGCTTTGCATAGATTTCTACTTTAGGAGTTAAAAACATGGGCATGAAATGAGTTGGTATGCTTTACAAACGAACTGATAAGCAAACAAGTCGTCATCCTACGGACAAGTGTCTCCTTTTCCAAACTGACAGCTTTCTTGTGTTTTCTTGCTTTAATACAGTACTTAGCCTTCATAAATGATTTTACATTTTTCTTGGTTAATGTAGCTGAGAGTCTGGGAGCGCCGTTGGTACCACCATATGCACACGAGAAAGAGATTGACAATGCTGTAGCATTTGCACAAGGAGTAAATTATGCAGTGGCGGGTGCAACAGCATTAAATTCATCATTTCTTGCAGCAAGAGGGATTCTGAATCTTTTGACAAATGCATCTTTAGAAGTTCAACTGGAATGGTTTAAACGATCATTGCCTTCTATTTGTGGCAATGCATCAGGTAATCAAGTGTGTGCATTTGCTTATTCTATTATACCATTGCAGTTATACAGGTACAATGCAAGCTAGTGATTTAAACAGTCTTTAATGAAATCTCACAAGTATTGATTGGTCATGATTGTTGGCAGATTGTAAAAACTATATTGGACGTTCTTTGATCCTAGTGGGAAAGATTGGAGGAAATGATTATAATAACCCAATGTTAAAAGGAACACCAGTTGATGAGCTCAATTCATTAGTTCCTCTTGTTATTGATAGCATCATGTCCGTAGTCAATGTAAGAAGCTACTCAATTCTGTTGGCCTAGTTTTAATGGATCTTTAATCAACGATATACCGGTAATAATAATAACAATTTGAATCAAAAGACTTTTCTTATTATTTCAGTCATCATGAATTTGTTACATGTTCCTATCTATTTATACACATTGAAACGGTACAAAGTGAAGCATTGTGTCGGTTCTGTTGATATAAAGCAGTTATTGGTAATTGCTATGTAACCGTTGTAACTGCTTCTTTGACTTTTCGTATGGTTGACTTTCGTTGACTTTTGTTGACCGGGTCATAATGGGTGTTGACTTGGGTCGCTGGGTTGGGTCGATTGGGATTAACCCAATAAATTCTTAGACGATATATTCTAATAACATGGTGTAAATTATAACTACCAAAATCTATATCACGCAAATCTTTTAAAATTGCATAAATCATCACAAAAAGTTAAAAAAGATACTTTGTTTAGGAATCTGTATTATATAATACTAGTTGGATACCCGCGCACAGCGGCGGCGATAAATATAATTATATTATAAATATTGTAAATGAATTGCTAACCCAACTCTCCTTGCAATTCTCTACCCGCTTAGTGAATTCATTTTACAACACTCCAAATGTAAATGTGTTAGTTGTATCTGTTTGTTTGGGTTTTTTATATCTTTCCCGTGACATCATTATTCCCGCATATAAAAAGACCTTCACAATCTCTTTCCCGTCAAACACTTTCCCAAAAGTAAATGATTTTGATAAATAAAGTTTGTATTGATTGAAATAAAGGTTAAAGTTATAAAAATTTGAATCAAAATAAAATAAACCTGCTAAAAATGTAAAAAACTAAAAACTTATAAAAGTGATTAATTAGGTGATTAATTAGTTAAATTTTAAAATAAAGGTGATTAATTAGTTAAATGCTAAAAATGCTAAAAATTTAAATTTTAAAATAAAGGTGATTAATTAGTTAAGAAGTGACATGTGTCACCCCATTATTGGAGCTATTTATTATAATTTGTTGGAGCTCCCCCTTTTTTGTTATTTTTTTGTTAGATAAGTGACACATGTCACTCAATGATTGGAGTTCCTTATCTTAATTTTCTGTGGAGCCCACAACTTAAATGCTTTATATAGTAGTATAGATTAAGAAGTGACATGTGTCAATGGAGCTCTTTATTTTAGTTTGTTGGAGCTCCCCCTTTTTTGTTATTTTTTTGTTAGAGAAGTGACACATGTCACTCAATGATTGAAGTTCCTTATCTTAATTTTCTGTGGAGCCCACAACTTAAATCCTTTATATAGTAGTATAGATTAGTTTAATTTCTATTATTACAGGAGCTGATTGAGATGGGGGCTCAGGCACTAGTTATTCCAGGAAACTTTCCGGTTGGATGCTTATCATCATATTTGACAATATGCGGTTCTGAGAAGGAAGAGTATGATCCAGCAACTGGTTGCCTTGTGCGGTTAAATGAGTTTACTGAATATCACAATGAATTCCTGTAAACAAGACTACATCAAATTCGAGAGCTTCTTCCTAATGTCAACGTCATCTACGCTGAATACTACAATGTTGCTATGAATATCTACCGATCTCCTGATAAATTTGGTACATAACATGTTATTTTGTGATAATGTAATCACTATGGCCACTACTCTCTAGTTCCGCAGAAAGGTCTGCATTTTGACCCATTTACCTATAAATGGATCAATATGGGCTATGTTTTTATTTTAACGGGGTTAAATGGGTACGCTAATTTGAGTAAAAAGGGAATGGGTCAAATGGGTCAAAGTGGTCAAACGGGTTGGTCTTGAAATGTAAACTCATTAATCAGTTGTTTAAAGGGTGTATGTGTTTGGGATTACATTTATGGGTGAGTTTATATGATTATTGTGTTTGTGAAACATATAGTCAAAAAAGTGTTTGAGAAAGCATGTTGCCATGTTGGGACCTGTTTTGCTTTTTAATACAGCGTTCTGCACGCATTCCCGAACACTCCTTTAAATAACTCTCTGATTAGTTCCATAATGTTATAGTCTTACAACCATGAATTAATACATCAATAATTTTAAGAAATCCAAAAAGTAGCATGTTATGGCCAGTCCATCGCCAGTTCCACTCGCAATAGAAGTTATTGTTTGTTATCCGTTACCCATTATACCACCGGAGGTATTTAAAGCTGTAGTTTGATGCACACATAATTATTTCATGATCTTGTTGGTTTGGAATACAAATTTTGCAGGATTTACAAATGGGGCTCTAAAGGCGTGTTGCGGAGGAGAAGGGCCATATAATTTCAACTTATTGGTAGAATGTGGACTTCCATCCGCAACTGTGTGTGATCAACCGGATCAATATGTTAGTTGGGATGGAATAAACTTAACAGAAGCCGCTTACAAAATAATTTCCAAGAATTTATATCAGGGGCCATATACCACACCCGAGTTTAGTACATTGTGTCCTACATCAGCATTTCAATTGGAAGGTGGTTCGTCGAGTTCTATTTAAGTCAACACAATCTTCAATATATAATTTAAGCTATCAGAGCAGGAAGAAAAAATATTTGTTCACATATTTGATCAGTAGTAGATATTCATATCAACCGCAAATTTAACATAATTGTTGTGGTGTTGTAATTTTGATGGATGCATTACGCCCGTTATGGATAATTTGAGATTACATTATAATTTATGAGAAGTGGGATCTTACTTGTTAGTAATTGTGTTTAATATTCTTGTTTGGGGATACTGATAGTGGTGCATCAAGTAGACGAGTACATATGGCAAATCAAGTAGAGGAGACACCACATTGACGATATCATTCTCCCAACACTTGAATCTCCTACAATGTTGGATCGTCTCCCTCTCCGATTAAATCTTTCGAAACGAGGATTGGATATTCAATCTCTAACGTGCCCTCTATGCTCGAACGGTATGGAATCAAATGATCATTTATTTTATACGTGTGAAGTGGTGTCAGGTATTAGACGGTTAATTGAGGTTTGGTGTGATTTGCATTTCCCGAACCTTATTTCGTCGTCAGATTGGACAACATGGAAGATAATATGCGGTTATCAAAGGATAAGAAGACTCGTATCCAGGTGATCATGGCAGCTACTTGGTGGACTATCTTGAAATTTCGAAACTTGGTTACATTCAAGTCTAAAAAATAGAGAAAATGCTACTTGTTTGACAGCATTAGACTTATATCATTTTTTGGTTACAAAGTAGAAGTTCTATATGTTTAGTTTGGCATGATTGGCTAAAAACACCATTGTAATTTTTCTAGCTTCTTGCTAGTTGTGTCTTTATATATAATTGTCGTTCAAAAAAATAGTTTAATCTGTAACTTCATAGGCTTATCATCGGACGCTATAAATTCATTACAAGATCTCATTAAATCCAAAAGAGTTGTAGTCGTTTCCTCGTTTCTAAGCGACGGTATTATTCTATTTGTGATGATGAGGTTATGAGGTGGATTGAGGAGGATACTAGCTTACGTTGTTTAAGTTCAACACCGCTTAGGACTAGGTATAAAAGGAGGGTTGTTGTAAGAAAAAAAAGAAAGGGTGTTGATGAGTGTAAGGGGAGGATGACTGAAGATACGTGTGCTGGAAAGAGAAAGGGAGGAATGATTGAAGATGTGTGTGTTGGAAAAAGAAAAAGCAAATCATTAGCAACATGTGAAGGTGTGGTTATTAAAGATAGTCGAGTGATGAATGTGGAAGTAGAAAGGGGTGTTAGAAGCAGGTTTGCTGTGCTTGGATTAAGAGCCATTAGAGACAAAGTGCAACAACCAAAAAAAAAGGCTAGAACTGATGTTGTGGGCAAATGTGTAATGGTGAGGTTACATATAATTCATTATTTTCTCATTTTGTTATTGATTTGCATATAATTTTTTGGTCTGTTTCTGAACCTGCTAATTTTGCCTAGTCTTTGATTATGTGTTTGTGAAGCTGATCACACATTGGCATGTTTATACGTATTTGTTAACCTGATAACTTTTGATTATGATTTGCAGGTCCAGTAGGTTGTGCAGTTTTTGGTTCATCCAAGTTTTGGAGTTCTAGATTCACCAAATAGTTGTTCATCAGTAGTATGTTTAAAATGTAATTTGAAGTACAATATTTTGGGATGATGTGTAGCATTTGAAAACAATGACAATGTAATTTGAAGTACTAGCTTTATAGATGTAGAAATCTCAACAGTGTCTAATATTTGTTTGCATTTTATGAACATATTTTGGTTTTATTTGTGTTTGTTTTTGCATCAAACATTGTTTTGTATATATGTTGTATTATCTTATATAAGGTTTATGAAGGATATGTATGCAATTATAAGTTTAACTTGAAAGGATATATATGTAATTATAACTATAGTTGGATATATATATATATATATATATATATATATATATATATATATATATATATATATATATATATATATATATATATATATATATATATATATATATATATATATATATATATATATATATATACATATATATATGCATTTTGAGTTTTTGAAGAGATAGATATGCAATTCCACCATAATATATCAATAACTTTGTTTTGAAGTAAAATATTGTGACAATTCATAAATACATGGTTTTGTAATGTTTAAGAGTTTTTTTTTTTTTTTTTTTTTTTTATATATAAAATATATTTAACTTTTAATACTTATATATTATAATATCTTGTACACGCACGAGTTTTTACATAATTTTTTCATTATGAGTTATCGATTAATATGTTGTATAGATTTTTGTTGTACGAAATATTTGACTTTTTTTAACTGGCATGGTGTTTAAGTTGACCTTGCTTATATTTAACCCTTGATATTAATCATGTTTTAAACATTATGTGTGTTTACTATCACATATTGACCTTGAAATTGTGTGTCTTTGTTATATGTTGAATCTCGTATATTTATTTTCATCTCACAGTAACACGTGAGAATCTCGTATATTTATTTTCATCTCACAGTAACACGTGAGATCGAGCCTTCATTTTGATATTTATGTTCCTTTAATTAATAATTGGGCAAATGACAAAAAAATGCATCGAACTTGACACTTTATGTGATTGTGTGTAGCCAACTATTTTTTTTCTTTTTGTATGTACTGAACTTTCAAATTTCGATCATTATGTGTATTTTGTGACTATTCTGCCATGTAAAATGACCATTTTACCCTTCGAAATTTGAAAAAATTAAGGGTAAAATGGTCACAAAATACACACAATAATCGAATTTTGAAAGTTCAAGATACACAATAAGAAAAAAATAGTTAGCTACACACAATCATAAAAAGTGTCAAGTTCGATACATTTTTTGTCATTTGCCCTAATAATTTAAGCATACTTTTAAACTTGTGCGTGAGTTAAACTTATAATGAGGAACAACATGAGTCGTCCTTGAATGCAGATAGTTAAAAAGAATAGTTTTTCAGATATCCTTACTTAATCTCATAAAGAGGAACAATATTATGAGTCGTTCGTATATGTATAATCTCGTGTATTCATTTACATGTCACTATAATTCATGGTTTTTTTTTTTTTTTATATTTATAATCCCGTACAAATACATTAGTTTGATATATAGTGATAATAATATTTATATATAACAACTACATATTGTTGTATTTGTTTTCTTGTAAAATACAAAGTATAGGAGGCATTTATTAAATTTATAAAGTTATTAAAAAAATGAAAATTGATAAGCATATTTAATTTCATATAATTTATATAAAATTTAATAACTAAAGTTTAGTTCTGGTTACCCTCTCTTTTTAGGTTTTCTTTTTACAAAATTGACACATAATGTTTTTTCAGCACATTTTTAAAATTAAGTAAAATTTATATAGTTTGACCAAATTGAGTTTTAATTTTGACTTTTAATTTACTAATATGAATGCTCAATTTTGCCACAAAGGCAGAATGGTGCACTCTTATTTGTCCAATTGCAATTTTCAGGATTCATTTTTTCAATTTGTGAAATTCTTTTATTTATAAGAGATATTAAACGAAATTGTTTTTGCAACATGGGTTGTGAGAAATCTGATTTTTACGTTCAATAGACAACTTTGAGCCCTAAAAACAGTCAACCAGAATTTCCTTATATACCAAAGTAGAAGCAAATTCTACCAAAGCCACTACATTAAGTTGGACTAAACTTAACTCATGCCCGAATAGCCACAACATATAAAAGTTATTCAACCCGATGATAACCATTTTGTTTAAATGTGCACTTACATAATGCACACAAGTTTAAAAAATTGAAATAATTACACTGTACTAGTAGAATTTCATATTTACTCACTTAAGAATAATTTGATTTGTTATAATTGGAAGTGAACAATTAATTTTATTAAACCCAAAAAATTAATTTGGACATTTATTTTTGGATAAAGGAAGTATAATTAAAGGTCTGTTTGGTATATGGGTGTTAAGGGGTTTGGATTCAAAGAAATTCAATAGCAATTGTTTGGTACATGTTTTTCTTCCTGACACATGATATTAAATGAAAGATGCTATACGAGGCTCAACTAGTTGCTTTTAGCTTTTTATGAAGGAAAATGATATTTCCTCATACAAATTGTTCCTACTTCTTGTAACGAACCTACTACTGATCCTACTTGTAATACAACTCCATCCCGAGATGACAAAGGTAAGAATAATAATTGGGTGGATGATATCAACCTTGTTGATTTGAAGAACAGTTTTGATGTGCTTATGGAACAAGATTCGGTTTTAGAACCTGTGATTGGCACTACGTGTACTCCTGAAGTTATATTGTATTTTAAACAGTTTTTTTGGTTAATATATTTTACCAGGGTGAAAGTACCTTTTTACCAAAAAAAAAATGTTCCTATTTAATATCCTGTTCACAAGATTCTGACAAGTATCAAGATTAACGGTTATGATGCAGAGAGTGAATGAGTGAAAAAATATATAATATTGTTGTGTGTGTAATATGATTAGTAAGAGAATATTGTAGAAGGCTTTAACAATGTTTTTTTGATAAAACCAATCAATAATATTTTAGTTTTCTCTTTTATAATTTTTTACAACCACTTATTTATTCATTGTTTATTGGACAAATAATTGAAAAAAGTATCAAACTTGCCACAATTTTTTTCTGTGTGTAGCAAACAAATTTTTTTGCTTTTGTGGGTACTCTACTTTCAAATTCATCTTTTTTAGGGTAATATGTGACATTTTTGCCCTTGGAAAAAAAAAAGTTTATATTAGCCCTTGTTTATTCTATTCTTTATTTTTCTATTTTATAATATCCCAATTTACATATAAATAAATATATAATTTAAACAACTTCTTTCATTATTTTCTTTTAGACTTATACCAAATTTAAATTCTAACCTCATTCACAAACCTAATGAACTCATATGCATATGTATACATTGTATTAGTGCTTGCATGTGTCAAATATGTTTAAACTCCATGAAAGGATTCTTTATTCGTCTTGTCAAATGTTTTTACCTTTTTAGATGAACTTTTGTTTTTGTCAAAAAATAGGTCGTAAAGTTTAATGTCCTTCAAATTTGCTTTCTTTTAGACCTTACCACATCGGCAAAAAGAAATTCAACAATGGAAAATGTAACGGGTCCAGTTATGAGTGGGTAATTAGAAACATTTTTAAAAGCCTATATACGTTGCCATATTCTGATCTTATTACTAACTAGAGTGAAAAAAGTTAAAGTAACAACCACCATTGTTTGTTAAGAGGCTTTGAATTTGAATCTGATTCGCACATCTGAATCTGAATGTGTGGTTGAGAAATCTGAATCTGAATCCAACTTAATGTGAATAAGTGGTTGAGAAATCTGAATCTGATTGATACAAAAGTGTTTGTTTTGTAAATGTATATGAATGTGTTAGATTATTAATGTTTACAATAAAAATATCTTAACAATTTTTATTAGGCGTGAAAATTTTTCAACCGCTACAAAATATGATTTGACACAATAAGATAATAAGCTGGGTGTTGTGATTTAATGGGTGGTCGATACGATTAACACATTTTATAACGAGTCGGGTTTGGCTTGACATTCTCAACACATCAAAACATGTTTACGTTGTGATTTCACATTTTAACACGAATTATCATCCTAGTTATTAACTTATTATTATCTTGTACATCATTTTTTGCGCAATGATTCTCCTTAAACGTACATTTTACAGGAAAGCAAACAAAATAAACAAAATAGAAAGAAAACCAAGTATAAAAAGATTCAAAAAAAAAAAAAAGTTATAAGACATTAAGAGGTGTTAAGACACCTCTTTAACATCTAGTTCAACAAGATGTTTTTACCTCTTACCGCCTCTTAATGATTAGAAAAAATCAAACACTCTGAATCTTGATTGCGTCTTACTGCCTCTTAATGACAAGGAAAAAACAAACACACTTTTTGGTCTAAACATCTGATTGCATCTGACTGAGTCAGATTAAGATGTTATTAAGAGGTTTTTAGGAAAAACAAACACAACCTAAATTAAAGGGACCCAGATTTTATATTTATTAATTTTTGCTTTAAACGGAAGTCTAATTTCTTAGACCAATATAATAGAATCACATGTTACATGTTTATAGGTGACAATGAATTATTAAGAAACTCTAATATATTTAATTCGTTAACCTTTCAATGGTCAGTTAGACTAAACCATTAACTAATCCAAGTTGATTATATTAGCAAACCCTATGGCATTTACATAGCTTTCTATAATCTTGCTAGAACAAGAAATACAAGCAAGAAATACATGAGCATCTATGTTTATATTTTTAGAGATTTTGTTCAAATTTGGTTGCGGTTGGTGGCAGAATAGGAGCATTGAAGCTAGAGGCCGATGAATAACTATAATAACCAAAATCAGGGACGGAGCCAGAAACAAACATGATCGGGTGCATAATTTTTTTTAATCGTAATATAATAGACTTTAAGATGTTAACTAAATAAGACTAAAAACAAATTCAACGGACCGGGGTCATTTAAAATGTATTTGGAAAAAAATGATGCTTTTTCTTAAAATTAACACTAAATTGAAAAAATCTATAGGTGTCACGGGCACCCACGGGACCCCCTGACTCTGTCCGTGACCAAAACATGCAAAATAGAAAATCCAGAAATGATGACTACGAAAAAAGAGACCTTAGAAAGCAACGGGTCTATTGGGTTGCGGGTTGTCCGGTTAGATACTCTATCGGGTTATCAAGTCACATGTTAATCTAATCCCACAATTTATTTTAAAATAACACTCAACTTTAAATTAACTCAATTATTGACCCAATTGAGCACTAGTATTTCCTTTGTCACAATATATAACGAAATGAAGATAGTATATTATAAGCAAACTTTGGATTTTTGGGCGGCAGGCATGTAGTTATTTGCGTCATGCCGTCATGTAGCATCAAAACAAAGAAAAACGATAAGTAAGCTACTGATGTAGACTTGCAAGCAGGGTGTTAATCGGGCTCAGGTCAATTCGGGTCAATCTAAAATCAGTTTAAGGCTAAAAATAACACACTCGAACTCGACTCTACTTGAATTCGGGTTAGTCGGGTTCGGGTTAACTCGAATATGATTAAAGTGGTAATAAAATTCTATTTGTACTAGTTTAAATAGATAATGTAAAAAAAAAAAAAAAAAAAGAAAAAACTTACCTCGGTCAATCAGGGCGACCCAAATCGAAATTAGACAAATATTGTTTACCAGATACCTAACCTTATATAATATTCAGGTTACTCAAGTTGACCCGAATAATTCGACCCGAATAGACTTAATCGAGTTCAGGTCAGGTTAACTTTTTTGACACCCCTACTAGCAAGGCATATAACCATATTTGAAGATGGACATTATCATATTTTGTATGAAAAGCTTACTAATTAAGAATTGTGAATAATTAACTATGACAAAAGGAATTTAGTTCCAAAATACTATAAATTTTAAAGGGTCATTATTGCTTATCGAGTTTATCGGGTTGACCTGATAAACCCGATAAACTAAGTTGGACCCGAATCAACCTAACCCTATAAGATTTTATCGGGTTCAGGTTGGGTTGGGTTAGAATGACCCATTTGACACCCCTATTTGGAACTGGCTACATATTTTTGCTCGCCCAAAGGTTTTCCTTGAAGTAATTCTTTATCTTCCAGTAAAGGCATGATAATGTACATCCTACCATCTTCATACCCCAATCTGACATGCATCGGGTATAGTGGTCGTTGTTTTTGTGATAAGAAAAGAAAAGAAAATGATATATGATGCCTTTAATGGAATCCGTCGGAAGGACTAAATCATACTAATGTCTAAAACAATAAAATTAGATACATCGTAAAACCGCTATTACATAACCTAGTGGTGAGGTCAATGGTTTCCTCACATGAATTTAAGAGCTCCAAATGAGTTAGGTGTGTACATTTAAGGGTGAGAAAAGAAGGGCCAGAATGGTTTCGAAACTAACCCGATGAGACCGCGTATATCCGAGTCAAAAAATATTGTCCTCACCGATAACATAAACAAGAAAAACATCATCCGTCTATACGTTTCAGATACATTATAGACATGATTATGTCACATGATAGACGAGTTTGTAACTTAATTTAACGGCGAGAAATTTTAATTCACTCTTTAGTTTAAGATCCATCTACTAGATTAAAAAACTTGATTATTAAAACAATAATTGTGCCGAAGACATCACTTTCCATTAATCATGATTTTGTTAATATTATACACAAGTTTTAAAGCGGAACAAATCAATTATTTCCAAATTAATATATTAAATTACGATATGTGCTCAATTTGGCAAGATGGATATGTTTAATACCATATTCATGAGCTGTTCATTATCCTCTCTAACAGTATAATATTTGGATTTATAGTCCTCTAATAGATATAAATTATATATCATCCACTAGGGATCAATCAGTGGTTGAACTTTAAACTACTACTTAATATTCTCGTGTGCACACATAATTTACGTATAAATCAAATTTATTTTAAAATTTTAGTTAATATACAGACATATAATTTTTATTTGTTCGTGTTTAATGTTTTGCAATTATTATATAAATACAACTAATAATTATGCACGAG
Source organism: Chrysanthemum lavandulifolium (assembly GCA_022545495.1). NCBI lineage: Eukaryota > Viridiplantae > Streptophyta > Magnoliopsida > Asterales > Asteraceae > Chrysanthemum > Chrysanthemum lavandulifolium. The sequence continues at coordinate 280,444,132 of CM040243.1, read as the reverse complement.
TTTTACATAAATTTTTCATTATGTATTAATATCGATAGATATTTTGTAAAGACTTATTGAATGAAAGATTTAACTTTGCTTAAGTAGATGAGTGTTGAGGTTGATATTCTTGTTTAAATTTAACTATTGGTATCATGTATACACAATATGCGAGTTTAATAGCACATAATAACCGTTGATGAAGTTGAAATACAAAGTTTTTTAAAAATGTTTTTCGGATATCCTTATATAAACTTTAAATAGAAATTACACGAGTCATTATTATAAGTACAATCTCGTATATATATTTTTTTCATCACAATAACCCGTGCTTACATTTAATATTTCTATTAATAATAATTTAGCCGTATTTAATTTTCAAACCCGTGTACGAATGTGTTAAACTTATAAAAAGGAATAACATGAATGCTTATTAAATGCATATAGTAAAAAAATTCATTTTTTCGGATATCCTTACTTAAATTCATAAAGAGGAATAACATGAGTTGTTCGTGTACGTACAATCTCGTGTAGTTATTTACATACATAATAACCTGTGCTTTAATTTTGATATTTTATAATCCTGTGCATATACATGTTGTATCCCTAAAACAACATATATATTGTATTTTTAAAATATAAAGTCTAGGGGTTATAAAGTCTAATGTTGTATTTGTTTATTTCTTAAAGTTATTAAAAAACATGTAAACTTTTAAGTTTACGCTTAACTCCATATAATTTATCTTAAATTCAACCACTAAATTTTTTATTATTCAACTTCTCTTTTTTTGAGTTTTTGTTTTCAAAAATTTAACATGTATATTTTTATAAAACATTGTCTTCACCAAATTTCTCCAACAAATTTATCAAATTTGACAAATATTTTTCAATTTTGACTTTCAATTGGCCAATAAGATTGCTCGATTTTGCCACGTTTCAATATAGAATAACCTGATTGGTCCAGTTTTTTCCTTTATAAGATTGTTTTAGCAAAATACTTGTAAAATGATTAAATTCTTTATTGTATAAAAGATTTCTAGTTGTTTTTCCGTATTTCTTTAAAAATTATCATTTTGTTTAAACTACAAAGACACATCTAATTGAAATCCAAGTAACAAAAAATCAGAATGAAAAGTGTGAAGTATTGAAAAGTGTAAATATAGTAGGCTATAATGCTTTACCGGAGGAAGTTGTAAAAAAAAGTAACACTGTGTTCTAGAGTGTAGTGAAAAGGAAGTAAAAGTGGTGAAAGTGAAAGTTGTGTTCTAGAGTGGATGAAAGTGAAAGTAAGTGGGGTATATAAAAGGAGGAAAAAGAATGAAAGTGAAAGTGAACGTTGAATTCTTTACTTTACTTCACTTTACTTACCTTACCGAGAACTTGATGTGCGTTTTCAAGTTCAAATAGGCATTGATACATGATCACATAAACTCACACAAACAATGTCAAAGTAAACTATTATGTCCTAATTGAATTGATTGAATTAAGAAAATATCACACTTTTGGATTCTTCATAGGAGTTAAAAATCATGCATAATTGGATTACTAATCCTAATTCAAATGTACAGCTCTCATGTAATCACATGTTCTAGCTTCTTTGTAAATTTAATGAATTTTTACGGTCCTTTTATTATTTATTTAATTATTTTTTATGTCAAGGCAAACTGCAACAAATACAGAACACAATATTTTGGTTCGAGACCTGTGTGTCCATGTCCACTAGTAAGTTATATCATTAATTTCGACATATATAGGATTTCATTGTACAATCACGTAGGACCTATAGGAAGGGACGGAACTAGAGGTCCCTTTTTGTTTTAAATTTTCATAGAAAAAATGCAACTTTTTTTTTAAATGCACAAGATCCGAAAGAAATTGTATTATAAGTCTGCTTAAAGATTATTTAAGTAAGATTTTTTTAAATGCACCCTGTCTAAAAGATTTTTTTGTTAATGTTTTACCTGCACTCACAATTCAAAACATTTTGTGCACCCGGTTTTTTTTAGTTCTGGTTCCGTCATTTGTCTATAACATTTATATTTGTTTGTTAAATATTAGATCAATTCAGTCAAATACCACCGCAAAACTTGATCACCTTCGGAGTACTCCCTCTTAGTGGTGGCAACTAAACCATATAGTGGCAATGGGTCTTTAATACAACTCCACCTGTTTTCTAGGTTTTGAAGTTTGAAATGTGAAAGTTAAGTTGATTGACGATTAGTTCAAGCGCAAAACTTATATCTGTGCGTGATTGCATGCAATTAAAGTTTATACAAACTATTTGAGACTTGAGTAGTTGATGGTTCTCCACAAGATCCGTTGTAAAATGCTAGCATGGTACTGCGCAAAGTAGAGGCGAGACCAAATGTATAGTTTCCATTTTATCTTGATATTAAGTCGGTATGTAATGATAGACATTGGTATTCGGCCGTTTACCTACTACAGAACATGGAAAAGTGGGTATTTTTAACTTACTAAACATGGAAGTAGCTAACCAAACACCCTTTTTGTTCATAGTTGTCCCAAACATTAGTTTAAGAGTGTTGATTTTATATAGTGAATAATCACACATATATGTGTCATGATTATAGGTTCAAAGAGTTAGTCAAGGGCTTTTGGAAATCATCCTAATTAATATGATAAGCTGAGTAACGAAATAGAGGTGAGGTGTAAGTATCGGGTATTAAACACCTGTATCTCATGTTCATAATATGTATGTTATATTTATTCAAAGTTTGTGTTGAATGTGTATATTGACCCGTGAGGTCATGGTTTTATAGTTTATATCGACCCATGTCGTCCTATTTTATCCATAGTCCTTCGTGGAGAAATCGTGCTCATGATAGCACCCTATAGTGAAATATGCTCGTGATAGCACCCATAGAAAATTTTGATCGAGAAAGCATCCATAGTTGATTTGCTTTTAAGCACCCCAAATAGCACCCCATAGTAAATTGTGCTTGTAATGCAGCTCATAGTTGATTGTGCTTATGAAGCACCACATAATTAAATGATGCTTAGCACCACATAGTTAAATGGTGCTTGTAAAGCATCTCATGGTATAAAGTGAAATAATGGTTTATGACTTGTGCTTGCGATGCACCCCATAATACATTTATAGTTAACTACACTCTTATTTACTCAATGAGCATTTAGCTTACGTTACTTTTTATAACATGTCTTATAGGTGAGCCACGCGATATGCTAAAGGTCAAGGAGAATGGCGGCTTAATTGGTTAACTAAAGGTGATGCTCGTGTTGGTAACAAGCATTCTTCTCCCTCTTCTTGATACAACTAAATACGCCCATGTGTCTTTTCAAGTCAAACAAAATGATTTCTGGAAATTGTTTTATGTCATGTATAAAACTTGTAATAGAAGTGCATAAATGGAGTGTTTGGAACACAAGCTTAAAAGTACCCACTTTTGCTTGTATTGGGTTAAATTGGGTCCTATTATGTATGAAAAAGTATTGTATAAGTTTTTCCATGTTTCGTTGTATCTTGATAACCTGCATACATCACTTATTAAACATGGAAAAAGTGATACAATACTGTTTTATTGAAATATGACCCATTTAACCCAATATAACCAGAAGTGGGTACTTTTAAGCTTGTTCCAAACACTCCATTTCTGCACTTCTATTACAAGTTTTATACATGACATAAAACATTTCCAGAAATTGTTTCGTTTGACTTCAAAAGACATATGGGCGTGTGTAGCTGTATCAATAGAAGGTAGAAAAAGGCTCGTTACTAACAAAAACATTGCCACTAGTTAACCCATTAAGCCCTTCCCCTTGACCTTTAGCACGTCGCTTGGCTCACCTATAAGACATGCTATAAAAAGTAACCTAAGCTAAATGCTTAGTGAGTAAACGAGAGCGTAGTTAACTATAAACAAGAACTATATCACAAAGCTTATATAACATGTACTATGAGGTGCATCTCAAGTACAAGTCATAAACCATGATTTCACTATATACCATGAGATGCTTTACAAGCACCATTTAATTATGTGGTGCTAAGCATCATTTAACTATGGTGCTTCGCGAGCACAATCAACTGTGCATTACAAGCACAATTTACTATATGGTGTTATTTTAAGAACATCAGTTATGGGGTGCTTTAAAAGCACATCAACTATGGGTGCTTTCCAGACCACATTTTTCTATGGGTGCTATTACGAGCATATTTCACTATGGGGGTGCTATCATGAGAACGATTTCTACACGAAGGACTATGGGCAAAATATGACCATACGAGTCGATATAAACTATAGAATCATGACCTCACGGGTCAATATACAAATTCAACACAAACTTTGAATAAATATAATATACATATTATGAACATGAGATACAGGTTTTTAATGTCCGATACTTACGGTTCACCTCTATTTCGTTAGCCACCTTATCGTATTAGGATGATTCCCGAAAGCCCTTAACTAACTCTTTGAACCTATAATCAAGACATGTATATGTATGATTATTCGCTATATATAATTTCAACACTCTTAAGCTAATGTTTTGGACAACTATGAGCAAAAGGGGTGTTTGGTTAATTACTTCAAAACTAAGCCAAATTCATTCTTTAATGGAACGAAGATCATTCTTGGATGTAAAATATCAACACTTGCTTATTCATGATAACACGAATTCTTACTTTCTTTGATTCCATGATTATTTCAAAAACTTATAATTTTCTAAACCATTATAATTTACCTATGGAATCATCATAACCTATTCTATAATCTCTTAAAATGACAATTAATCAAAACCCCCATAATGGAATTAAGCTAAAACATGTCTTATAGGTTTAGGGAATACTTACCTTTCCAAGCTCTAACATCACCTTGAATTGTTTAGATTATGAGAAAACGATAAGAACACATAACCATCTCCTAAACAAGTTGTGAAGGTATCTAGTAGTACATAAGGGCATGTTTGTCATTTTAACTAACTTTCATTATCTGAAAAGGTTAGCCTCTATCTTGTCATTTTATTACGTGCAAGGTCCTTTTTTCATTAAGTTATTTTCTTTCAAAGTCCTTCTAGTTAAAGGCAACTCATAAACTATATTGCAATAAAATTTTAAGCTATATAATATACTTGGAATATTACCATAAAAATTAGGGTGTCACAACTCTTCCTCATTTATTCGGTCTGTCTCCTAAAAAACCACTCTTGATGAAATGCTGGGTAATATTTGATAATCGCTCTTTCAGATTTTTTGTGCCTCCATTTAACTTTGAGAAGTGTAACCTCGTTGTTCCTAAGCTCCTTGACTTTCTGATCAAGGACCTCTATTGGTTCTTCAACATAACTTAACTTTTCATCAACCACAACCATAATATCTTCCAACAAAACATAGGCTGCTTCATCAACCAAACACTTTTGATAACATCAAATAGTCCGGAATAGTAAGTGTCAACTTCCTCCGATAATGCTCGTATTTTATATCATTTATATGGATTTACGCTTGTTTTCCTCTATATTTCACTTTCAGGTAAATCACGAGCATTGGAGCTAATGAGACGCGGACTTGAAGAGTTTATTGAAGATATATGATAGTATGCCCATTTTGAAGTAATTACGGCGTAACTCTTCTCTCACAATTACGCCGTAACAAAAGCGTAGCTCAGAAGACCAACTAAACTGAAGATTACGGCGTAACTTCATCTTAGGATTACGTCGTAATTAATTAGGTGAAATGATGTTCCATGCCACTGCAAGCTACGCCGTAACTCTTTCAACGATTACGGCGTAATCATGATTTATTGAAAATATGGCGTAACTCATTCCATGTGTTACGCCGTAACTAGCTTTTCGAGAGCAAATTATGAAGATATTGATGTTACGGCTTAACTCTCAACTTAAATTACGCCGTAACTAGATCTGGCCTATAAATACCAGCCCTAAATTCTGCATTTCTCATCATTCACTCCACACACAAAGGCAGAGAGCGTGGGTAGGAGGATGAAGGCAGATCTTGAGGAGCATACAGAGCCATCTCCAAGGGAGAAATCACTCCCTAACGATAAGCATTAGCAATTTATCATTTATTTTACTTTCAATTCATGTATTTCATTATGTCAAACATTGAATCGATTGTTTGATTAATATGATCATTCACGCACCTCGGTGCTAACTAGATTATGATTCCTTAATTGTTGTGTTTATGTTTACATTGCTTCCGTATAATTGTTTCTAGTGTATGCATGCATAGTTTGTTGGTAGCTACCCTTGTTTTGGTAGTTTTGAATGGCGGTAGTGTCTAGTTGCTTAGGAGAATTGACCAACTGACCCTAAGTAGGTAGACTGAGTGGGAAGGGTAAGAATTGACCAACTGACGACCCTTCTTTGCTTGTGCGATTTGACCAACTGATCACCTACCGTTTGGTTGAACTTAAGAAGTTAGGGATGAGTGTCTAAGTTGCTAGCGCCCGGGCACTCAGTGTTATGAATCGTTCATGTAGCGGGAACTTAATGATTTGGCTTAGGGGACTAAAAACAACTAGACTTTCAAGGGTAGTAGCTTGATCTCCGGTGGAAACCTTTTGCTGATAGGTTAGGACGAACTGACCAAATGCTGTCCTAGCGACCTAAACCCTTACTTGAAGCAATTGGAAGTAATTAGACGTGAAGATAACATGATAGGATGAGTAACTAGGTTAGCACACTTATTCTCTATTGATCACAACCCTTGCCTTTATTCGCTTTCCTTTATTTTCTTGCTTTATTAGTTTATTAATCATTTCAATCTTAAAACCAATTAAAATCAGTAACACCTAGACTTAATTAGAATCCGCTCACATAGCTCTTGGGACGACCTCGGTTTTACCGATTACTACACTACACACGATCGGGTACACTGCCCGTTAGTGCATAAGGGTAGACCATAGGTATAACGAGACACTTATAAATATTAAAACCTGGTCAGTAAAACCTGCATCAAGTTTTTGGCGCCGTTGTCGGGGAGTTATATTAGGATTTTCGTTAAGTCTTTCATTTTTTTGTTTTGTTTTAAATTTTCTCAATTTCTCACGATCTCTTTTCTAGTTTCAGGTACCATGGAAGTTGTTAACGTTGATGACCTTACTCTTGAGGAATATTTGGCACTGACAAGAGAAGAACAAGAGTTGGGGCTCGTTAGGCCGGCCATCGCCGAAGATGCTCAATTCAAAATGAAACCACAATTTATGAGGGAGCTACGTACAAACCCTTTCTCCGGAAGCATTACCGATGATGCTTACGAACATGTGGACAACGTGGAATACATTTTCAGCCTATTCAAAATTCCAAGAGTCTCAAAATATGCTGTCATGTTAAGTGTGTTCCCTATTTCACTCACTGGAGCTGCTAAACGATGGGTTGATCGATTACCAGTCGGGACCGTTAATACCTGGCCTCTCCTAAAAAAATACTTTGTGGAAAACTAGAAGGGGGGGGGGTTGAATAGTTTTGTCGATTTTACGTTAGTTTCAAAAACTTTAGATTCGTTAATATGTGAGATCTTATGGATGTAGAGAAAGTATAGATCTAATGATAAAACAAGTAAATAAAGTAAAGCAAAGGGAAAGAAAAGACACAACCGATGTATAGTGGTTCATTACAAGGACACCTTCCTTTCCCTACTCCACTCCACGAGTCACCTACCGAGAGTTCAAGTACTATGTCAACAAACTCCTTCACTTGGCGGAGAAGCCTTCACAGCGTTGCTTACACTTTTCGGTACAAAGCTAGATACCGAGTCCGTAACACGGTGGACCAAACCAACACGACTATTACACAACAAATATGTGAAATATCAAATACAAGATCTTCGCCATGAAATCTTTCTGAGTGACAAATCAATCAAGGACCCTTGCTTGGATGACTTGTAGAATGCTCGTGATCTCGCCTTTAGAAGGACCTATATGAGGATCATAATAGAAAGAAGAAGAACAACTCTCTAGATCAAGTGATCTATATGTTAGAAGAGAAAGAGAATGAAAGTGTTTGAGAGATTTAGTAAAGAAAGAAGAGGGTGAGTTAGAATGAAGAAATGGCTCTCTATTTATAGGCAAAATCTTCACTGTTCCCCGAATCCCACGGATCCCTTCCACTTGGGATCCATCTAGTGTAATCCTAGGGATCCGTGGAATGCTCCTATTTGCCCATGGGTTTTTTGGTTATAGGTCATGGGTTATGGGTTGGTCCATGGGTTATGGGTTGGTCCATGGGTTTTCTTTAGATTCAATGTATCTAAATATACATTGCATCTAGCCAACTTGGGTATGGGTTATGATCCATGGGTTATGGTCCATGGGTTAAGGTTTTTACCCATCCTAATAAACTATTACAACAAATGCTTAATTATTACATTTTTGTATTTAAATGGCTATATGTAAATGCTTTACAAAAATAACATGTATCCTTATAATTATACTTAAGATAACATTATATTTGTTATCAACAAAACACAAAGAGATCGCAAAATATTAATAAGCGTTTTTACGGTTTATTTGTATTAACAATCTCCCCTTTTGTTGATGACAAAACATAATGTTATGATGAGTAAAGCGTAAGAATAGATGTGAGTTTTGAAAGCCCATAAGTTTTACTTCTTCTCCCCTTTTGTCGAAACAAAAGTTAACCATGAAAGAAATAAACATAACGTGGAAAAAGTAGTCCACGTATTTCTTACTCCGCCTTGACGGTAGCTCCCCCTAGTTTGGGGCGTCAAGTGAAGAAAAATGAAAATCCTACAAAAAGAAAGGTTAGTAACATGCTTAAATAATCTTGTGATTGCCGAGAATCAAGATTGGGAGCCAAGGTATGTAAACAAAGCCTTGTAATAAAACAACAAATTGTAGTGGTATTTATGCCACTTACAAGCATGTAAAAATAAGAACAAGACTTGTTCTTGAAAATGACATCAAAAGAAAAAAAATACTAAAAGTAGAAAATAGTAGTAGTGATTCCTTCCATGCTTGCATAAGGTTATGGATGGAGGTTTTGATGAGTGATGGTATTGATGCGATCAAGGATGAGGTTGAGTATGAAACGCATTTCTTCCCTAACTTCTATTGCGATTTCCCTAGTGGATTGGCAATGTTCACAATATAAATGATGTGGGTAATGAGTGCGGAAGTTTTTCGGGTTTTTTTTATTTGAGTTATGCGGAAATTGTGGTGGAAAAATAGGAAAATATGGATCAACATCTGGAATATTTGTGAATGGTGGTGGAAAAGAACCTAGATGTTCTTGTAATGTGATGGGAGCTAACGGTGGTGATGTTTCAACATCTTGAAAAATAGTATTTGGAGATGTGGGGGGTGTTGAAAAGACTATTTCTTTTTGTTTAGGTTGTGTGGATCTTGTTGGAGTCTTAAGGAGTTCCAAAAGAGTGACTTTAGGTGGTGATGAAGTTGGTGTACTTGTTGGTGATGAGGGAGGTGCTAATATGGAAGCATCTTGTGGTGAGTTATTTGTTGAGGATGAACCATTTGAGGTTGGTTGTGCTAAACAACAAGATCGGATACTAATCCGTGCGGATATCCTAGAGTTTGATTGTGGTATTTTGGATGGTGGTAGTACAAAGGTTTGTGTATCATGAAGATGATTGTTTGTACTAGGTGATTTATCTAAAGGGTTTGTGGAGGACATGGTGTATTGTGTTTGTGAGGATGAGATGGATTATGCAAGCATTTTGGGAGTTCTATATATAGAAAAATAAAGCATTGTAATGAATGCTTGACTCAAAATGTGGATTAAAATCTAATGATTAGATATGAATTTAAAGCATGTGATCATGAGAACACAAGCATTAAAGAACATACTCCAAAAAAATAAAACAAATGTGGATTTTTCATCCAAAGTGAGAAGAATAGAAGGTAAAAGCGACACGTCTCACGGATCCCACGGATCCTTCCTTGAGGGATCCGTTCAAGCATGAATTTGGGATCAGTGGGTGCAGTGATTCGAGCGACAAAATTTTCCTTTGGAAACGTTTTTGCCTATTGTGCCTATATGCAAACTATTTGGAGTTGCGGTTATCTCGACCTCTAAAAGGAAAAAGAAAAAGAAACTAGAAGTAGAAAACGCATCCTATTGAGATAACCCGAAAACACATATTTAGTACACAAGTACGTAATTTAGTGTTATCAGTGCTCCTAATTCATTGTTGCTTAAATGAATGTACCCGAAAACACATATTAGTTATGTGTCCTCTTTAGCATTCAAAAGACATGAGATGCGATGAAAACGGGTTTTTACTTTGTATTAATATTGAAAAAGCGATTTGTCCTAGACGTAAGAAATTGCTTTTGTGAAATTGATACAGGAAGGTATCATTCTTTTAGAAAACATTTTGAAGAGAGTTTTTCTTTGAAAATGTGTATGTGTTTGAGAATAAAAAATAAGAAAGCTATAAGTTGAAAAACTTATCTTGGGTTTTGAAAATTCCCGTATTGTTTGTGAGTTGTGCGTGAAATAGAGATCCTAGACTCAGAAAGAAGAAGGCTAGTGTTTACATACCTTGTAGAGTCAAATAATTTACGACGTTTGTTCCATTAGACCAAGACCAAGATGAAGTAGGTTGAATTGTTCCCGCTTCAACGGTTTGGTGAATCGTCGGCTTATGTTGTCTTCGGATGCTACCTTCTCAATAGAGATGTTCCCTTTGAACATTGTCTCTTAGAAGTGATGTCGAATCTCTATATGCTTTGTGCGAGAATGCAATACCGATTCTTGCTTAAGTCGATGGCACCTTTGTTGTCACATAGGATGGCTATGTCGCTTAGATGAATGTCGTGAGTCGACTAATGTTTGTTTCATCCATAGTGCTTGTTGGCATGCTTTACGGTGAGACGTACTCGGCTTCGGTTGTTGATATAGCTAGTGCCGTTTGTTTCTTAGAAAACCAAGACGTTAAACAACATCCCATGAAAGTACACACCCCACTTGTACTTTTTCCATCAACGTAATCACCTGCATGGTCAGAATCTGCATATACAATTGTTTCTACTCCCGTGCCCTTAGGATACCATAGTCCTAATTGTGTTGTACCCTTAATGGATCTAAATATCCTTTTTACGGCTTCTAGGTGTGATGTTTTAGGGTCTTCTTGAAATCTAGCACATAAGCAAACACTAAACATGAAATCAGGCCTACTTGTCGTGAGGTAGAGAAGACTACCTATCATGCCACGATATTTAGTATTATCCACGGATTCGCCATCTTCATCTTTTGTGAGTTTGGTGTCGGATGACATTGGTGTCCTAATTGGTTTCAACTCTTCTAAACTGAATTTCTTTAACATCTCCTTTATGTATTTAGATTGATTAAAGAAGATACCATCTTCTACTTGTTTAATTTGTATACCAAGAAAGAAACTAAGTTCTCCTATCATACTCATCTCGAACTCGTCATGCATGATTTTAGAGAAATCATCACACATGTCTTGACAAGTGGATCCTAATATAATATCATCTACATATATTTGCACTATGATTATATGTGACTCTCTTTTCTTAGTAAAAAGTGTGTTGTCAACTAACCCCATGGTATAGTTGTGTTTAATTAAAAATGACTTGAGTCTATCTACCAAGCTTTTGGAGCTTGTTTAAGACCGTAAAGGGCTTTCTTTAATCTATATACATGTTTCGGTTTTTCAAAATCGATGAAGCCCGGAGGTTGAGCTACATATACTTCTTCATTAATGAGACCATTTAAAAAAATGCTTTTGACATCCATTTGATAAAGCTTTAGATCATTAGCACAAACATACGCAAGAAGTATTCTTATAGACTCTAATCTAGCCACGGGGGCGTAGGTCTCATCAAAGTCTATTCCCTCTTGTTGGTTATACCCTTGAGCAACGAGTCTAGCCTTGTTCCTAGACATTACTCCGTTTTCATCTAATTTGTTTTTATAAACCCATTTGGTTCCTATTATGGTTTGATTACTAGGTGGAGGGACAAGTGTCCAAACATCATTAGAAACAAATTGATTTAGTTCTTCTTTCATAGCCATTACCCAACTCTCATCTTTTATGGCTTCTTGTGTATTCTTAGGTTCTAAGGTTGAAACAAAACAAAACAAGCTACTTTGGTTTTGAACTTGAGATCTTAATGTTCATTCGTTTAGTTTTCCTATGACTTTATCTACAGGGTGATCTTTGGACTCTTTAATGTTTATTATTTCATCACTTAGATGTTCTTCTTCACTTATCTTTTTCTTTATTACTATAGCTTCACTTTCTATAATCTCGTCATCGACAAGAGGTGGAGAGGGTTTGGGTAGACTTTCATCAAATTTTATATTTAATGATTCTTCTACCTTCATTGTTTCTTTGTTTAATATGACGTAAGCTTTGCTATTTGGCGAGTAACCTAAAAAGATACTTTCGGTTGATTTAGGATCAAATTTTGTAAGGTAATCTTTAGTGTTAAGAATAAAACATTTACTACCAAAGACTCTAAAGTGATTTAACGTAGGCTTTTTGCCTCGAAGTAACTCATATGGAGTTTTTCCTAAGATTGGTCTAATTAAGACTCGATTGAGTATGTACGTTGAAGTATCAATGGCATTACACCAAAACTTTTGAGGTATGGATTGTTCATTAAGCATGGTTCGACTCATTTCTTGTAGGGTTATATTCTTTCTTTCTACTACCCCATTCGATTGTGGAGTGCGTGGAGCCGAGAAGTTGTGAGTAATACCATTAGCGTCACAAAAAGCTCCGAATTGCACTTCATTATCGAATTCCCTACCATGATCCGTCCTAATAGACACTATGGGACTTCCTAGTTCTTTGGATATTTTTGCTTAATATTTCAAAATAATTAAAGGTTTCTATTTTGTTCTTTAAAAATTTTGTCCATGTATACCTAGAATAGTCATCCACTATAACCAAAGTATAGTAGTTGCCTCCATAACTTTGGATAGCGGATGGACCAAATAGATCCATATGTAGTAATTCTAGACACCTAGTTGTTGACACCATGTTTTTAGCTTTATGACTAGAATGAGCTTGTTTTCCTACATTACAAGCATCACAAAAGTGATGTTCATATTTTAACTTAGGTAGATCTCTTACTAGATCTTTGGATGATAGCGATTGAAGAAGTCGCATATTGGCATGACCCAATCTTGATGCCATAAGGTCAAGTATCATCCATAGAGGTAAGACAAAGTTTGTCTTTAGGTTCATTACCAATTTTAATGACATAGACTCCATGTTTCCTAATTCCTCTTCCTATGGTTATGCCATTTTTAGTATCTTACTACGGTTTCGGTAAAAGTACATTGCCCTTTTATCACATATTTTTCCTATACTTAAGAGATTAAATTTTAGGTTTTCACGTGACAAACATCGTTAATGGTTAGAGATTTGTTAGAAATCGTGCCTTTACCGATGATTCTACTTTGCTATTTCCAAACACCACATTACCTCCATTTACGGTTCATATGTGGAGAATAGATCCTATTGCGGTCATGTGCCTCATGCACCCGCTATCCTTGACCCATTCATCGGGGTCTAGGTCGACCTTTAAGCACACCTAAAACAATAATAAACTCAAAATTTGGGTCCCCATTTGTTCATGGGTCCATTAGTGTTAAACATTCCATTCATGTTAGACATGTATGGATAAGATGAGTATGCATTCCAAGTTTTGAAAATGAAAACCGTTTTGCATGTTTGGATTCCATCCCATTTGATGGTTACTTTTCAGGTTAAACGTTATTAGGTCTCCTAAATGAATTAGGTTTTGAAAAAGATGGAGCTTTGTTTCTTGCAAAAGTACGATTATATTTTGGAGGTGGTTGTCTAGTGGTGACATGAGTTGGTTTCTTCCTATTAACTATAACAAACTCAGTTCTAAATGAAGAAGCTACGTTATTTCTACTATTTGCTACAGCAGATCCACGGATCCCTTTCTGTACACTAGCCAGTTCCCTTTTTAGGGGATCCGTGGGATCCGCCACAATAGTGGCTGGTTTTTCTAGTTCCTTAACAAATTTAGTTTCTTTACTTTCACTAGTTGATGGATCAAGTTGTTGACTACCTAGACCCTTTTGATTGTTACCGGTTTTAACACTATTGAGTATTGTATCTAAAGTGTTCGTACTCATTCTAGCAATTTAGAATCTAAGTGATCCACTAGTGTTTGAAGTTGAGCATAAAGTTCGCATTCACCACTTGCTATTTTACCCTTTTCTAAGCGTTTTAGTTTTGCTTTTAATTCTATGACTTCTTTGTCTAGCGTTGATTTTGACTTTTAAAAGCTTGTTTTGTTAATTAGTTTTAAGCTAATATTGCATAGTTTGTCATATTCATTATGCAATGAGTCATCATCAAGTGATGAACTACTATAGTATTAGTGACATACCTCGTCATTTGCCATGAGAGAAATTTTTCATCCTCCTCGTCGCTCATTCCCATGTGCCGCTCACGAACGCTTTTGATCATCCCGTTTGGGACACTTACTAATAAAGTGGTTTGGGTCCCACATTTAAATAAAGTACGATCATCCTTTGGCTTCTCGTCCTCTTTGCTTTTCGAAAGCCTTTCTTATCGTCATACGGTTGTTTGGCGTATCTTCCTTTCTTTAAAGAACTTTTTAAAGTCCCTTACTGCCATAGCGTACTCTTCGTCGTCACTACTCAAAGAGGATTTCTCCTCATCGCTCGAAGCCTTTTTGGATTTAAGGGCAAGAGATTTGGGTTTCTCTTTCACCTTTGAGGCTTCGGAATCTTTAGCAAGGACAAGCTCGTAGACTTTTAGGTTGCCTATGAGTTCATCGAGGGTGAGGATTGTCAAATCTTTTGACTCTTCGATCGCCGTCACCTTGGATCTCCACTTCGATGGAAGTGCTCTTAGATATCTCCTAACATGGTTACGGCTAGAAAAAGATTCATCAAGTGCTTGTAACGATGTAATAATAGTATTAAAGTTAGCAAAAGAATGATCTATAGTTTCCTCATCCGATATTGAAAATTGTTCATATTGTTGAACAAATAGATCAATTTTATTATTCTTAACTTGTTGGTTGCCTTGATGAGTTACAACTAAAGAAGTCCAAATTTCTTTAGAGGTTTTAAGCATAGAAATTCTTTCGAATTCCTTTTTCGGTAAAGCATTATATAAAACCATTACTTCACTATTTTTAGAAAGCTTTTTCTTCATTTCATCATTTAGTTTATCATGAGGTATGTTAACTAAATTCCCTTTATCGTCTTTTGAGGTAGCCTCAAAGTCGCCTTCAACAATAATGTACCAAAGATCGATATCTTTAGATTTCACATATGTTTCGAATCTATTTTTCCAATATATAAAACCATTAGTTTCAAGTAGTGGTGGTCGTTGCATAGATTTCCCTTCCTTATAATTTTCGGAACCCATAGTGATCGAAAAGTTTTAAAATACAATTTTACTTTAAAACTTTTATAAACTTAGCTCTTGATGCCAATTGTGGAAAACTAGAAGGGGGTTGAATAGTTTTGCCGATTTTCGTTAGTTTCAAAACTTTAGATTCGTTAATATGTGAGATCTTATGGATGTAGAGAAAGTATAGATCTAATGATAAAGCAAGTAAATAAAGTAAAGCAAAGGGAAAGAAAAGACACAACCGATGTATAGTGGTTCGGCTACAAGGACACCTTCCTTGCCCTACTCCACTCCCGAGTCACTACTCTAGAGTTCAAGCACTATGTCAACAAACTCCTTCACTTGGCGGAGAAGCCTTCACAACGTTGCTTACACTTTTTCCGGTACAAAGCTAGATACCGAGTCCGTAACACGGTGGACCAAACCAACACGACTATTACACAACAAATATGTGAAATATCAAATACAAGATCTTCGCCACGTAAATCTTGCGGAGTGACAAATCAATCAAGGACCCTTGCTTGGATGACTTGTAGAATGCTCGTGATCTCGCCTTTGAGAAGGACCTATAAGAGGATCACAATAGAAAGAAAGAAGAACAACTCTCTAGATCAAGTGATCTATATGTTAGAAGAGAATGAGAGTGTTTGAGAGATTTAGTAAGAAGAGGGGTGAGTTAGAATGAAGAAATGGCTCTCTATTTATAGGCAAAATTCTTCACTGTTCCCCGGATCCCACGGATCCCTTCCACTTGGGATCCGTCTAGTGTAATCCTAGGGATCCGTGGAATGCTCCTCTTTGCCCATGGGTTTTTTGGTTATGGGTCATGGGTTATGGGTTGGTCCATGGGTTTTATTTAGATTCAATGTATCTAAATATACATTGCATCTAGCCAACTTGGGTATGGGTTATGATCCATGGGTTATGGTCCATGGGTTATGGTCCATGGGTTAAGGTTTTTACCCATCCTAATAAACTATTACAACAAATGCTTAATTATTACATTTTTGTATTTAAATGGCTATATGTAAATGCTTTACAAAAATAACATGTATCCTTATAATTATACTTAAGATAACATTATATTTGTTATGAACAAAACACAAAGAGATCGCAAGATATTAATAAACGTTTTTACGGTTTATTTGTATTAACATACTTCATTCAAATGTACTGTCCTCCATCTAGGACTGCATAGCAACTAGAAGAAATCCATAACTTCAAGCAGGAGGGCGATGAAACGTTGTACCAAGCATGGGAAAGATAGAACGAATTATTATACAGATGCCCTACTCATGACCTTAATAGCCAGCAAAAGGTGAACTTCTTCTACAAAGGTCTAAACATCTCCTTGAGGCAAATGATCGGTTCTCAAGGACCAATACCTGGAATGACTCCAACAATGGCCTTAGAAACTATTCAAAAGATGGCTGACCACTCTCATAAGTGGCAAAATAGGGGGAGCAATCGACATATAAGTGGAAATGTGGAAGGCCTTGCAATGATAAATAACAAACTAGAGAGTCTTGGAAGAGACATGAAAAAACTCAAGGAAAATGTGCACTCCATAGAAAGTGGCCGAAATGAATACGATGGCACTCACCCTACCAAAGAGTGCCCATCTAAGGAAGAAGTCAAAAGAATTGAAGAAGTGAAATATGGAAGTGGTAGACCTTTCTGTTCGGTCACTAGTTTTACAACACAAGCTAACAAGAAAGAGATAAGGCGATTGAACAAGAACCAAACACACACACACGATAATATATGACCGGTTATGCGTAGGAGTATGTGAAAGATAATAACTTGAACAACCAACCTTCAAATGAAGGTTTACATAAGGTATTTATAGGAGGAAAGCTAGGGCAACACTCCTAAGTTCCATCCTTTCTCCTATGGGCTTGGGCCTAAGCTCATGGGCCTTCTACATAAGCTTAAGGCTAATAACAAACATAAAGGCCATAATAAGCTACCTATTACATATCAATAACTAACACTTGAATTAAGGTTTAGGAGTGATTCCAACAATCTCCCCCTCAAGTGTTGGTGATGAAAAATGGTGAAGGCGTTGATGTAATAGTAGCTTTGACGTCTTCTGTCATTCTTCTTTCTTGTGAGAAGGAATGCCTTGATTCGAACAATCTCCCGGTGTAGAGATAGTTTTCTTTGAGCAGTTATGCTTTGACGTCATCATTAACTTTGTTCTTTAATCATTGTTCTTTGTGATGAAAGTGATAGTATGTTGTTGTATCGCATCAAGTGCGCCTCGGGTCTACTTTGCTTCTGATGTCTCCACGTCATTCTTCAACATGCTCACGCTCTTTGATGTTGGAATTGATCTTGATGAAGTTCTTTAAGTCTTTAACTTTGTAGATTCTTTGATTTGTGAAGAATCATTCGATTGTTGTGTTGCTTTTGGATAGAACTTTCATTAGTGATGATGTTGGCGTGAGCATGAGAAGAATCGCACGATCATCCCGCCTGGAGCTTCCATAAGAAAACATTTCAAACGGTTAGTAATAAGCGGTTTCGGCACTTACAAGTTTGAACTTCGAGAGTGTTATGACATAGTGTGAAAACACAACTCTAATTCTCACAAAGGCCGTTCTCGAACTGGAGTCCCAAGTGAGATAACGCGATGTACCAAAGTACATCTGATTCGAGATAGTCATTGAGGTACACGAAGCATCACCACACGATCGTAGACCGTTTGAGACACACTAAGTGTAATCCACGGGAGTTACCAAAGTGACATGTTGTCGTGGCTGTTTGATGTTGACCCGGCGGAGTTTCCATTCAATCACCGAGGATCACGGATGTGAACCTCTCATAAATGTTCTCGACAGTTGCTAAGATCCGTGAAGGACTCGATAATGTACCATTGAAATTCTTATTGTTGAGCGTCAAGTGATAAAATGTCAAGTGTACCTAAGAGATCTTTTGATGAATCTCGTGGCTCTAGACTCAATAGTGCGTTTTGGTTTTCTGAGCGGAGACTAGGGAGAGGTCTCCTTCTTCAATACCACGATCTCTAAGAGTCACCAATAGATTACGTAGGGTTCCCTATGAGAATGAAACAAGCTCATTAAGAGAAACTTGAGTGGCTAAGAAGGTTTAGTGCATGCGTCACTAGGTCCATGACGACTTTTAATCTTCAATACCGGGCGTCACTAAGTGACTACCAAGAGCATATGAATTGAACCCGATTATCGCCCTAAGTTGAATAATTTGGAGGGCTATTTCTTTTCACCCTTTTCTTTGCATTTCTTTTAATTCTTCAACTCCTTCTTTCTCTCGATTCTCATTTCTCCTTTTTATAATCGTACCTAAGGACTTCTAAGTACTAACTATTTGTGATGTCCTTGGGTAGATCCCTCCGGTTCTGGCGGATCATAGGACGGTTATTCCTAACCTTAGTCACCTTATAACTCCATGACTAACCTATGTTGCCATTAAAACCACTGTTGTGAAGAATCTCTCACAGGGTTTGTAAATGAAAAACATGTTTGAACCACTGTGAGAGTTTTATCTTTTAGCAAAATACTCCCCCTCCACATGTGCTTTAGAGTTTTATCAAGATAGACAATCTCCCGCGAGACACGGTTACGTAGCATAGTTAAAGAGATACATTGTCAGCTTTTAGGTGACAACTAGCTCTAATAACTACCTTGAAGGTGTAGACAGACCTCGAAAGGCTGTCATACCCGTCAGATTTCATTTCTACCAAGAGTTTCTCGAATGGTACTTTCTACTTGGACAAGTCCTTTGCGAGACACGTTTACATTACTAGCGAACTAGCTTGAAATTATTACCCGTCCAGGACAAGTCTTTTCGAGTTACTAACAGTTTAGTACCGTCAATTCGTTGGTTAAGTCTATTAAACAAAGATTCATTAGCATTTACACAACATATTTCTTATCACATAATTTTCTCCCCTCAAAATGGCATATAAAATGTTATTTTGAAAAGTTGAAATAAATATGACCATTTCGAGTGTTCGGGAAGATGACCACTATGAACAATTTGTGAACAAAGTTTTAATTCAAATACTCCCCCTCAACAAGTGATATAAACGGTTGAGGTTTTGAAAAATCATACGGGGAAGTACTTGTCCTTTTGAGCAAAACCTTGAAAAATGAAAGGTTTGATAGGTTTTACTCAAAAGTAATACGCTTTTGCTCCTTTTATAAGGATTGTGGCATTGAAGCGTACCACATGGTCCTTTCTTGACAATTACGGGTTGTACACTGTTATGTGTGCACAAGCCATTCACATATATAAATCATACATCCAAATTTATAATGAAAGAAGCAATTCAAGGGGTACCAGGATGTCCAGAGATGTCGCCAGAGGTGAATCGGGCATTGAAAGCGGTGATGTTAATCCGGGTCAACCACAACATAGCTTTCAATCTTACACTCGATCCTTCTATACAACCTTTCATCAATCATCTTGATGATTCTCCTCACATCCCTTCAATCCACGAGAATTCCATGTCTTAGGAGACCCAATCTTTTGACGTATATCCTTCAACCTATAAGCCAATCATCCCTAACCATCTTCAAAGTGTGATCCCCAAACTTGTGAAGATCACAACACGCCATTAAGCAATTTCGTTTGAAGTTCACTGCGGTGGCGAGTCCGAATGGTTTCTTGATGAGTGTATATTGTGAGAGCTGGTTGATGTCGGGAAGATCAGGCGTGGTGGAGTGAAGTTGACACGGGTTTGATAAGATTCAACGACCGGTGGAGATCTTCTACACGTTCTTTGATGACTATGCTTCGATGAAGATGAGCGTGACTTGATGAATTCACGTTGTACATCGGTTGAAAATTGCCTCATCGACCACGTACTTTGGCAAGGTACATGTCTTCAATGT